>JAVLSZ010000077.1:1607500-1610000 GCA_032313775.1 Urocyon cinereoargenteus | reverse complement strand
ATCCTAACGCTAACCTTAACCCTAACCCTAACCACTAAACCCTAACCCTAACCCTAAACCTAACCCTAACCCTAACCCGTACCCTAACCCTAACCCGTACCCTAACCCTAAACTTAACCCTAACTCTAACCCGTACCCTAACCCTAACCCTAACCTTAACCCGTACCCTAACCCGTACGCTAAACCGTACCCTAAACCTAACCCTAACCCTAACCCGTACCCTAACACTAACACTAACACTAACCCTAACACTAACCCGTACCCTAACCCTAACCCGTAACCTAACCCCTACCCTAAACCTAACACTAACCCTAACCCTCACACTAACCCGTACCTTTACCCTAACCCTAACCCTAACCCGTACCCTAACCCTAACCCTAACCCGTACCATAACACTAACACTAACACTAACCCTAACACTAACCCGTACCCTAACCCTAACCCGTACCCTAAACCTAACCCTAACCCTGAACCTAACCCGTACCCTTACCCGTAGCTTAACCCTAACCCTAACCCTAAACCTAACCCGTACCCTCACACTAACCCTAACTCTAACACTAAACCTAACCCGTACTCTAACACTAACCCTAACCCTAACCCTAACCCCTAACCCCTAACCCTAACCCTAACCCTAACCCGTACCTTAAACCTAACACTAAACATAACCCTAACCCTAACCCGTACCATAACCCTAACCCTAACCCTAACCCTAACCCGTACCCTAACCCTAACCCCTAAACCTAACCCTAACCCGTACCCTAACCCTAACCAGTACCCTACCCTAACACTACCCCGTATCCTAACCCTAACCCTAACCCTAACCTAACCCTAACCCGTAACCTAAGCCTAACCCTAACCCTAACCCTAACCCGTACCCTAACCCTAACCCTAACCCTAACCCGTACCTTAACCCTAACACTAATCCTAACCCTAAACCTAACCCGTACCCTAACCCTAACCGTAACCCTAACCCTAACCCTAACCCCAAACCCCTAAGCCTAACCCTAACCTTAACCCTAACCCTAACCCCTAAACACTAACCCTAACCCTAAACCTAACCCTAACCCGTACCCTAACCATAACCCTAACCGTAACCCTAACCCTAACCCGTACCCTAACCCTAACCCTAACCCGTACCATAACACTAACCCTAACCCTAACCCTAACCCGTACCCTAACCCGTACCCTAATCCTAACCCTAACACTAACCCCAAACCCATAACCCTAACCCTAATCCTAACCCTAACCCTAACCCGTACATTAACCCTAACACTAACCCTAACCCTAACACTAACCCGTACCCAAAACCTAAACCTAACCCTAACCCTAACCCTAACCCTAACCCGTACCCTAACCCTAACCCCTAAACCTAACCCTAACCCGTACCCTAACCCTAACACTCTCCCTAACCCGTACCCTAACCCTAACCCTAACACTAAACTGTACCCGTACCCTAACCCTAACCCGTACCCTAACCGTAACCAGTACCCTAACCCTAACACTACCCCGTATCCTAACCCTAACCCTAACCCTAACCTAACCCTAACCCGTAACCTAACCCTAACCCATACCCTAACCATAACCCTAACCGTAACACTAACCCTAACCCGTACCCTAACCCTAACCCTAACCCGTACCCTAACCCTAACCCTAACCCTAACCCTAACTCGTACCCTAATCCTAACCCTAACACTAACCCCTAACCCATAACCCTAACCCTAATCCTAACCCTAACCCTAACCCGTACATTAACACTAAAACTAAACCTAACCCTAAACCTAACCCGTACCCTAAACCTAACCCCTAACCCTAACCCTAACCCGTACCCTAAACCTAACCCTAACGCTAACCCGTACCCTAACCCTAACCCTAAACCTAACCAGTACCCTAACTCTAACCCTAACCGGTACCCTCACCTAACCCTAACCCGTACACTAACCCTAACCCGTACCCTAACCCTAACCCTAACCCGTAACCTAACTCGTACCCAAACCCTAACCCATACCCTAACACTAACCTTAAACCTAACCCGTACCCTAACCCTAACCCTAACCCGTACCCTAACCCGTACCCTAACCCTAACCCGTACCCTAACCCTAACCCGTAACCTAACCCTAAACCTAACCCTAACCCTAACCCGTACACTAACACTAACCCTAACACTAACACATACCCTAACCCGTACCCTAACCCGTACCCTAACCCTTACCCTAACCCTAACCCGTACCCTAACCCTAACCCTAACCCTAACCCTAACACTAACCCATACCCTAACCCTAAACCTAACCCTAACCCTAACCCTAACCCGTACCCTAACACGTACCTTAACCCTAAACCTAACCCTAAACCTAACCCGTACCCTAACCCTAACCCTAAACCTAACCCTAACCCGTACCCTAACCCTAACACTAACCCTAACCCGTACCCTAACCCTAACCCTAACCCGAACCCGTACCCTAACCCTAACCCGTACCCTAACCCGTACCCCATACCCTAACCC
>JAVLSZ010000077.1:1597500-1600000 GCA_032313775.1 Urocyon cinereoargenteus | reverse complement strand
GCCTAACCCGTACCCTAACACTAACCTGTACCCTAACCCTAAGCCTAACCCTGAACCGTACCCTAACCCTAAAACGTACCCTAACCCTAACCCGTACGCTTACCCTAACCCTAACACTAAACCGTACCCTAAGCCGTACCCTAATCCAAACCCTAACACTAACCGTAACCGTAACCTCTAACGCTACCCCTAACACTAACCCTAACCCTAACCCTAACCCGTACCCTAACCCTAACCCTAACCTGTACCCTAAACCTAAACCGTACCCAAACCCTAACCCTACCCCGTACCCTAACCCTAACCCTAACCTTAACCCATAACCTAACCCTAACCCTAACCCTAACCCTAAACCATAACCCCTAACCCTAACCCTAACCTTAACCCTAACCCTAACCCCTAACCCCTAACCCTAACCCTAAACCTAACACTAAAACTAACCCGTACCCTAACCCTTACCCTAACACTAACCCTAACACGTACCCTAACCCAAACCCTAACCCTAACCCGTACCCTAACCCTAAACCTAACCCTAACGCTAACCCGTACCCTAACCCTAAACCCTAACCCTAACACTAACCCCTAACCCCTAACCCTAACCCTATTCCTAAACCTAACCCTAACTCGTACATTAACCCTAACCCTAACCCTAACTCGTACCCTAACCCTAAACCTAACCCTAACCATGACCCTAACCCTAACCCGTACCCTAACCCTAACCACTAACCCTAACCCTAAACCGTACCCTAACCCTAATCCTAACCCTAACCCGTACCCTAACTCTAACCCTAACCCTAACCAGTACCCTAACCCTAAACCTAACCAGTACCCTCACACTAAACCTAACCCATACCCTAACCCTAACCCTTACCCTAACCATAACCCTAACCCTAACCCTAACCCGTAACCTAACCCGTACCCTAACCCTAACCCGTACCCTAACACTAACCCTAACCCTAAACCGTACCCTAACCCTAACCCGTAACCCTAACCCTAACCCGTACCCTAACCCGTACCCTAACCCTAACCCGTACCCTAACCCTAACCCGTACCCTAACCCTAAACTTAACCCTAACTCTAACCCGTACCCTAACCCTAACCCTAACCTTAACCCGTACCCTAACCCTTACCCTAACCCGTACCCTAAACCTAAACCTAACCCTAACCCGTACCCTAACACTAACCCTAACACTAACCCTAACACTAACCCGTACCCTAACCCTAACCCGTAACTTAACCCCTACCCTAAACCTAACACTAACCCTAACCCTAACACTAACCCCTAACCCCTAAACCTAATCCTAACCCTAACCCTAACCCTAACCCGTACCCTAACCCTAACCCTAACCCTAACCCTAACACGTACTCTAACCCTAACCCTAACCCTAACCCTTAACCCCTCACCCTAACCCTAACGCTAACCCTAAACCGTACACTAACCCTAACCCTAACCGGTACCCTAACACTAACCCTAACCCTAACCCAAACCCGTACCCAAACCTAACACTAACCCTAACCCTAACCCTAACCCGTACCCTAAACCTAAACCTAAACCTAACCCTAAACCGTACCCTTAACCTAACCCTAACCCTAACCCTAACCTAACCCGTACCCTAAACCGGACCTAAACCTAACCCTAACCCTAAACCTAACCCGTACCCTAACCCTAACCCTAACCCTAACACTAACTCTAACCCGTACACTAACCCTAACCCTAACCCTAACCCTAATCCCTAACCCCTAACCCTAACCCTAAACCTAACCCGTACCTTTACCCTAACCCTAACCCTAACCCGTACCCTAACCCTAACCCTAACCCGTACCATAACCCGTACCCTAACCCTAAACCTAACCCTAACCCGTACCCTAACCCTAACCCTAACCCGTACCCTAACGCGTACCCTAACCCTAACCCTAACCCTAAACCTAACCCGTACCCTAACCCTAACCCTAACCCTAACCCTAACCCTAACACTAACACTAACACGTACCCTAACACTAACCCTAACCCGTACCCTAACCCTAACCCTAACCCGTACCCTAACCCTAACCCTAACCCTAAACCTAACCCTAACCCCTAATACCTAACCCTAACCCTAACCTTAACCCTATCCCTAACCCGTACCCTAACCCTAACCCTAAACCTAACCCTAAACCGTACCCTAACCCTAACCCTAATCCGTACCGTAACCCTAACCCTAACCCTAAGCCAAACCCGTACCCTAACCCTAACCCTAACCCTAACCCTAACCCGTACCCTAAACCTAACCGTAACCCTGAACCTAACCCGTACCCTTACCCGTAGCTTAACCCTAACCCTAACCCTAAACCTAACCCGTACCCTCACACTAACCCTAACTCTAACACTAAACCTAACCCGTACCCTAACACTAACCCTAACCCTAACCCTAACCCCTAACCCCTAACCCTAACCCTAACCCTAACCCGTACCTTAACTCTAACACTAAACCTAACCCTAACCCTAACCCGTACCCTAACCCTA
>JAVLSZ010000077.1:1590000-1592500 GCA_032313775.1 Urocyon cinereoargenteus | reverse complement strand
GTACCCTAACCCGTACCCTAACCCGTACCCTAACCCGTACCCTAACCCTAACCCGTACCCTAACCCTAACCCTAACCCTAACCCTAACCCTAACACTAACCCATACCCTAACCCTAAACCTAAACCTAACCCTAACCCTAACCCGTACCCTAACACGTACCTTAACCCTAAACCTAACCCTAAACCTAACCCGTACCCTAACCCTAACCCTAAACCTAACCCTAACCCGTACCCTAACCCTAACACTAACCCTAACCAGTACCCTAACCCTAACACTAACCCTAACCCGTACCCTAACCCTAACCCTAACCCTAACCCTTACCCTAACCCGGACCCTAACACTAACCCGTGCCCTAAACCTAACCCTAACCCTAACCCTAAAATTAACCCGTACCCTATTCCTAACCCGTAACCTAACCCGTACCTTAACCCTAACCCTAACCCTAACCCCTAACCCCTAACACTAACCCTAACCTAACCCTAAATCTAACCCGTACAGTAACCCTAACCCTAACCCTAACCCTAACCCTAACCCTACCCCATAACCTAACCCGTACCCTAACCCTAACCCTAACGCGTACACTAACCCTAACCCTAAGCCAAACGCTAAACCGTACCCTAACCCTAACTTGTAACCTAACCCTAACCCTAAACCGTACCCTAACCCTAAACCGTACCCTAACCCTAACACTAACCCTAACCCGTACCCTAACCCTAACCCTAACCCTAATACGTACCCTAACCCATACCCTAACCCTAACCCTAACCCGTACCCTAACCCTAACCCTAACATGTACCCTAACCCTAATCCTAACCCTAACCCAAACCCGTACCCTAACCCTAACCCTAACCCTAACCCTAACCCTAACCCGTAACCTAAACCTAACACTAACACTAACCCTAACCCATACCCTTAACCTAACCCTAACCCTAACCCTAAACCTAACCCGTACCCTAACCCGTACCCTAACCCTGACCCTAACCCTAAACCTAACCCGTACCCTTACACTAACCCTAACCCTAACTCCTAACCCCTAACCCTAAACCTAACCCTAACCCTAACCCTAACCCGTAACTTAACCCTAACACTATCCCTAACACTAACCCTAACCCGTACCCTAACCCTAACCCTAACCCTAACCCTATCCCGTACCCTAACCGTAAACCCTAAACCTAACCCTAACCCGTACCCTAACCCTAACACTAACCATAACCCGTACCCTAACCCTAAACCTAACCCTAACCCGTACCCGTACCCTAACCCTAACCCGTACCCTAACCCGTACCCATACCCTAACCCGTACCCTAACCCTAACCCTAACCCTAACCCTTACCCTAACCCGTACCCTAACCCGTACCCTAACCCGGACCCTAACCCTAACCCGTGCCCTAAACCTAACCCTAACCCTAACCCTAAAATTAACCCGTACCCTATTCCTAACCCGTACCCTAACCCGTACCCTAACCCTAACCCTAACCCTAACCCCTAACCCCTAACCCTAACCCTAAGCTAACCCTAAATCTAACCCGTAAACTAACCCTAACCCTAACCCGTACCCTATCCCGTACCCTAACCCTAACCCTAACCCGTACACTAACCCTAACCCTAACCCAAAACCTAAACCGTACCCTAACCCTAACCTGTAACCTAACCCTAACCCTAACCTGTACCCTAACCCTAAACCGTACCCTAACCCTAACACTAACCCTAACCCGTACCCTAACCCTAAACCTAACCCTAATCCGTACCCTAACCCGTACACTAATCCTAACCCTAACCCTAACCCTAACCCTAACCTCTAACCCTAACCATAACACTAACCCTAACACTAACACTAACACGTACCCTAACCCTAATCCCTAACCCGTACCCTAACCCTAACCCTAACCCGTACACTAACCCTAACACTAAACCTAACCCTAACCCCTAATCCCTAACCCTAACCCTAACCCTAACCCTAACCCTAACCCGTACCCTAACCCTAACCCTTACCCTAACCCTAACCCGTACCCTAACCCTAACCCTAACCCGTACCGTAACCCTAACCCTAACCCTAACCCAAACCCGTACTCTAACCCTAACCCTAACCCTAACCCTAAACCTAACCCTAACCCGTACCCTAACCCGTACCCTAATCCTAACCCTAACACTAACCCCTAACCCATAACCCTAACCCTAATCCTAACCCTAACCCTAACCCGTACATTAACACTAAAACTAACCCTAACCCTAAACCTAACCCGTACCCTAAACCTAACCCTAACGCTAACCCGTACCCTAACCCTAACCCTAAACCTAACCAGTACCCTAACTCTAACCCTAACCCGTACCCTCACCTAACCCTAACCCGTACACTAACCCTAACCAGTACCCTAACCCTAACCCTAACCCGTAACCTAACTCGTACCCTAACCCTAACCCATACCCTAACACTAACCTTAAACCTAATCCGTACCCTAACCCTAACCCTAACCCGTACCCTAACCCATACCCTAACCC
>JAVLSZ010000077.1:1577500-1587500 GCA_032313775.1 Urocyon cinereoargenteus | reverse complement strand
ACTAACCATAACCCTAAACCTAACCCGTACCCTTACCCTAACCCTAAACCTAACACTAACCCTAACCCGTACCCTAACACTAACCCTAACCCTAACCCTAAACCCTAACCCCTAATCCTAACCCTAACCCTAACCCTAACCCGTACCTTAACCCTAACACTAAACCTAACCCTAACGCTAAACCATACCCTAACCCTAACCCTAAACCTAACCCTAACCCGTACCCTAACCCTAACCCCTAACCTAACCCTTACCCTAAACCTAACACTAACCCTATCCCGTACCCTAACCCTAAACCTAACCCTAACCCGTACCCGTACCCTAACCCTAACCCGTACCCTAACCCGTACCCTAACCCTATCCCGTACCCTAACCCTAACCAGTACCCTAACCCTAACCCTAACCCTACCCCTAACCCGTACACTAACCCTAACCCTAACCCTTTCCTAAACCTAACTTTAACCCTAACCCTAACCCTAACCCGTACCCTAAACCGGACCCTAATCCTAACCCGTACCCTAACCCTAACCCTAACCCGTATCCTAACCCTATCCCGTACCCTAACCCTAACCCGTACCCTAAACCTAACCCTAAACCTAACCCTAACCCCTACCCTAACCCTAACCCTAACCCTAACACGTACCCTAACACTAACCCTAACCCTAACCCGTACCCTAACCCGTACCCTAATCCTAACCCTAACCCTAACCCTAACCCTAAACTCTAACCCTAACCCTAACCCTAACCGTAACCCTAACCCTAACCCGTTCCCTAACCCTAACCCTAACCCTTCCCTAACCCTAACCCTAACCCTAACCCGTACCCTAACCCGTACCCTAAACCTAACACTAACCCTAACCATAACCCGTACCCTTAACCTAACCCTAACCCTAACCCTAAACCTAACCCGTACCCTAACCCGTACCCTAACCCTGACCCTAAACCTAAACCTAACCCGTACCCTTACCCTAACCCTAACCCTAACACTAACCCAAACCCGTACCCTAACCCTAACCCTAACCCTAACCCTAACTCCTAACCCCTAACCCTAAACCTAACACTAACCCTAACACGTACCTTAACCCTAACACTAACCCTAACCCTAACCCATACCCTAACTCTAACCCTAAACCTAACCCTAACCCTATCCCGTACCCTAACCCTAAACCCTAAACATAACCCTAACACGTACACTAACCCTAACACTAACCCTAACCCGTACCCTAACCCTAACCCTAACCGATACCCGAACCCTAACCCTAACCCGTACCCTAACCCGTAGCCATACCCTAACCCGTACCCTAACCCTAACCCATACCCTAAACCTAACCCGTACCCTAACCCTAACCCGTACACTAACCCTAACCCTAACCCTTTCCTAACCCTCACCCTAACCCTAACCCTAACCCGTACACTAACCCGGACCCTAACCCTAACCCGTGCCCTAAACCTAACCCTAACCCTAACCCTAAAATTAACCAGTACCCTATCACTAACCCGTACCCTAACCCGTACCCTAACCCTAACCCTAACCCTAACCCCTAACCCCTAACCCTAACCCTAACCTAACCCTAAATCTAACCCGTAACCTAACCCTAACCCTAACCCTAACCCTAACCCTAACCCGTACCCTAACCCGTACCCTAAACCTAACCCTAACCCGTACACTAACCCTAACCCTAACCCAAACCCTAAACCGTACCCTAACCATAACCTGTAACCTAACCCTAACACTAACCCGTACCCTAACCCTAAACCGTACCCTAACCCTAACACTAACCCTAACCCATAGCCTAACCCTAACCCTAAACCTAATCCGTACCCTAACCCGTACCCTAATCCTAACCCTAACCCTAACCCTAACCCTAACCTCTAACCCTAACTGTAACCCTAACCCTAACACTAACACTAACCCGTACCCTAACTCTAACCCTAACCCTAACCCCTAACCCCTAACCCTAACCCTAACCTAACCCTAAATCTAACCCGTAACCTAACCCTAACCCTAACCCTAACCCTAACCCTAACCCGTACCCTAACCCGTACCCTAAACCTAACCCTAACCCGTACACTAACCCTAACCCTAACCCAAACCCTAAACCGTACCCTAACCATAACCTGTAACCTAACCCTAACACTAACCCGTACCCTAACCCTAAACCGTACCCTAACCCTAACACTAACCCTAACCCATAGCCTAACCCTAACCCTAACCCTAATCCGTACCCTAACCCGTACCCTTATCCTAACCCTAACCCTAACCCTAACCCTAACCTCTAACCCTAACTGTAACCCTAACCCTAACACTAACACTAACACGTACCCTAACCCTAACCCTAATCCGTACCCTAACCCTAACCCTAACCCGTACCCTAACCCTAACACTAAACCTAACCCTAACCCCTAATCCCTAACCCTAACCCTAACCCTAACCCTAACCCGTACCCTAACCCTAACCCTTACCCACACCCTAACCCGTACCCTAACCCTAACCCTAACCCGTACCGTAACCCTAAACCTAACCCTAAACCAAACCCGTACCCTAACCCTAACCCTAATCCGTACCGTAACCCTAAACCTAACCCTAACCCAAACCCGTACCCTAACCCTAACCCTAACCCTAACCCTAACCCGTACCCTAAACCTAACCCTAACCCTGAACCTAACCCGTACCCTTACCCGTAGCTTAACCCTAACCCTAACCCTAAACCTAACCCGTACCCTCACACTAACCCTAACTCTAACACTAAACCTAACCCGTACCCTAACACTAACCCTAACCCTAACCCTAACCCCTAACCCCTAACCCTAACCCTAACCCTAACCCGTACCTTAACCCTAACACTAAACCTAACCCTAACCCTAACCCGTACCCTAACCCTAACCCTAACCCTAACCCTAACCCGTACCCTAACCCTAACCCCTAAACCTAACCCTAACCCGTACCCTAACCCTAACCAGTACCCTACCCTAACACTACCCCGTATCCTAACCCTAACCCTAACCCTAACCCTAACCCTAACCCTAACCCGTACCCTAACCCTAACCCTAACCCGTACCTTAACCCTAACACTAACCCTAACCCTAACCCTAACCCGTACCCTAACCCTAACCGTAACCCTAACCCTAAACCTAACCCCAAACCCCTAAGCCTAACCCTAACCTTAACCCTAACCCTAACCCTAAACACTAACCCTAACCCTAAACCTAACCCTAACCCGTACCCTAACCATAACCCTAACCGTAACCCTAACCCTAACCCGTACCCTAACCCTAACCCTAACCCGTACCCTAACCCTAACCCTAAATCTAACCCTAACCCGTACGCTAACCCGTACCCTAATCCTAACCCTAACACTAACCCCAAACCCATAACCCTAACCCTAATCCTAACCCTAACCCTAACCCGTACATTAACCCTAACACTAACCCTAACCCTAACCCTAACCCGTACCCAAAACCTAAACCTAACCCTAACCCTAACCTTAACCCTAACCCGTACCCTAACCCTAACCCCTAAACCTAACCCTAACCCGTACCCTAACCGTAACACTATCCCTAACCCGTACCCTAACCCTAACCCTAACCCTAAACTGTACCCGTACCCTAACCCTAACCCGTACCCTAACCCTAACCAGTACCCTAACCCTAACACTACCCCGTATCCTAACCCTAACCCTAACCCTAACCTAACCCTAACCCTAACCCTAACCCTAACCCGTACCCTAATCCTAACCCTAACACTAACCCCTAACCCATAACCCTAACCCTAATCCTAACCCTAACCCTAACCCGTACATTAACACTAAAACTAACCCTAACCCTAAACCTAACCCGTACCCTAAAACTAACCCCTAACCCTAACCCTAACCCGTACCCTAAACCTAACCCTAACGCTAACCCGTACCCTAACCCTAACCCTAAACCTAACCAGTACCCTAACTCTAACCCTAACCCGTACCCTCACCTAAACCTAACCCGTACACTAACCCTAACCCGTACCCTAACCCTAACCCTAACCCGTAACCTAACTCGTACCCTAACCCTAACCCATACCCTAACACTAACCTTAAACCTAACCCGTACCCTAACCCTAACCCTAACCCGTACCCTAACCCGTACCCTAACCCTAACCCGTACCCTAACCCTAACCCGTAACCTAACCCTAAACCTAACCCTAACCCTAACCCGTACACTAACACTAACCCTAACACTAACACGTACCCTAACCCGTACCCTAAACCGTACCCTAACCCGTACCCTAACCCTAACCCGTACCCTAACCCTAACCCTAACCCTAACACTAACCCATACCCTAACCCTAAACCTAACCCTAACCCTAACCCTAACCCGTACCCTAACACGTCCCTTAACCCTAAACCTAACCCTAAACCTAACCCGTACCCTAACCCTAACCCTAAACCTAACCCTAACCCGTACCCTAACCCTAACACTAACCCTAACCCGTACCCTATCCCTAACCCTAACCCGAACCCGTACCCTAACCCTAACCCGTACCCTAACCCGTACCCCATACCCTAACCCGTACCCTAACCCTAACCCGTACCCTAACCCTAACCCGTACCCTAAACCTAACCCGTACCCTAACCCTAACCCTAACCCTTTCCTAACCCTAACCCTAACCCTAACCCTAACCCTAACCCGTACCCTAACCCGGACCCTAACCCTAACCCGTGCCCTAAACCTAACCCTAACCCTAACCCTAAAATTAACCCGTACCCTATTCCTAACCCGTAACCTAACCCGTACCTTAACCCTAACCCTCACCCTAACCCCTAACCCCTAACCCTAACCCTAACCTAACCCTAAATCTAACCCGTACAGTAACCCTAACCCTAACAGTAAGCCTAACCCTACCCCGTAACCTAACCCGTACCCTAACCCTAACCCTAACGCGTACACTAACCCTAACCCTAAGCCAAACCCTAAACCGTACCCTAACCCTAACCTGTAACCTAACCCTAACCCTAACCCATACCCTAACCCTAAACCGTACCCTAACCCTAACACTAACCCTAACCCGTACCCTAACCCTAACCCTAACCCTAATACGTACCCTAACCCATACCCTAACCCTAACCCTAACCCGTACCCTAACCCTAACCCTAACATGTACCCTAACCCTAATCCTAACCCTAACCCAAACCCGTACCCTAACCCTAACCCTAACCCTAACCCTAACCCGTAACCTAAACCTAACACTAACACTAACCCTAACCCGTACCCTTAAACTAACCCTAACCCTAACCCTAAACCTAACCCGTACCCTAACCCGTACCCTAACCCTGACCCTAACCCTAAACCTAACCCGTACCCTTACACTAACCCTAACCCTAACTCCTAACCCCTAACCCTAAACCTAACCCTAACCCTAACCCGTAACTTAACCCTAACACTATCCCTAACACTAACCCTAACCCGTACCCTAACCCTAACCCTAACACTAACCCTATCCCGTACCCTAACCGTAAACCCTAAACCTAACCCTAACCCGTAACCTAACCCTAACACTAACCTTAACCCGTACCCTAACCCTAAACCTAACCCTAACCCGTACCCGTACCCTAACCCTAACCCGTACCCTAACCCGTACCCATACCCTAACCCGTACCCTAACCCTAACCCTAACCCTAACCCTTTCCTAACCATAACCCTTACCCTAACCCGTACCCTAACCCGTACCCTAACCCGGACCCTAACCCTAACCCGTGCCCTAAACCTAACCCTAACCCTAACCCTAAAATTAACCCGTACCCTATTCCTAACCCGTACCCTAACCCATACCCTAACCCTAACCCTAACCCTAACCCCTAACCCCTAACCCTAACCCTAAGCTAACCCTAAATCTAACCCGTACACTAACCCTAACCCTAACCCTAACCCGTACCCTAACCCGTACCCTAACCCTAACCCTAACCCGTACACTAACCCTAACCCTAACCCAAAACATAAACCGTACCCTAACCCTAACCTATAACCTAACCCTAAACCTAACCCGTACCCTAACCCTAAACCGTACCCTAACCCTAACACTAACCCTAACCCGTACCCTAACCCTAACCCTAACACTAATCCGTACCCTAACCCGTACACTAATCCTAACCCTAACCCTAACCCTAACCCTAACCTCTAACCCTAACCGTAACCCTAACCCTAACACTAACACTAACACGTACCCTAACCCTAATCCTAACCCATACCCTAACCCTAACCCTAACCCGTACACTAACCCTAACACTAAACCTAACCCTAACCCCTAAAACCTAACCCTAACCCTAACCCTAACCCGTACCCTAACCCTAACCCTTACCCTAACCCTAACCCGTACCCTAACCCTAACCCTAACCCGTACCGTAACCCTAACCCTAACCCTAACCCAAACCCGTACTCTAACCCTAACCCTAACCCTAACCCTAACCCTAACCCGTACCCTAAACCTAACCCTAACCCTAACCCTAACCCGTACCCTTAACATAACCCTAACCCTAACCCTGAACCTAACCCGTACCCTTACTCGTAGCTTAACACTAACCCTAACCCTAAACCTAACCCGTACCCTAACCCTAACCCTAAACCTAACACTAACCCTAACCCGTACCCTAACACTAACCCTAACCCTAACCCTAAACCCTAACCCCTAACCCTAACCCTAACCCTAACCCTAACCCGTACCTTAACCCTAACACTAAACCTAACCCTAACGCTAAACCGTACCCTAACCCTAACCCTAACCCTAACCCTAACCCGTACCGTAACCCTAACCCCTAACCTAACCCTTACCCTAACCCTAACACTAACCCTATCCCGTACCCTAACCCTAACCCTAACCCTAACCCGTACCCGTACCCTAACCGTAACCCGTACCCTAACCCGTACCCTAACCCTATCCCGTACCCTAACCCTAACCAGTACCCTAACCCTAACCCTAACCCTACCCCTAACCCGTACACTAACCCTAACCCTAACCCTTTCCTAAACCTAACTTTAACCCTAACCCTAACCCTAACCCGTACCCTAAACCGGACCCTAATCCTAACCCGTACCCTAACCCTAACCCTAACCCGTATCCTAACCCTATCCCATACCCTAACCCTAACCCGTACCCTAAACCTAACACTAACCCTAACCCTAACCCCTACCCTAACCCTAACCCTAACCCTAACCCGTACCCTAACACTAACCCTAACCCTAACCCGTACCCTAACCCGTACCCTAATCCTAACCCTAACCCTAACCCTAAACCGAACCCTAAACCTAACCCGAACCCTAACCCTAACCCAAACCCGAACCCGAACCCTAACCCTAACCCGAACCCTCAACCTACCCGAAACTTAACCCTAACCCTAAACCGTGCCCGACCCCGAACCCGAACCCTAACCCTAACCCGAACCCTAACCCTAACCCTAAGCCGAACCCTAACCCTAACCCGAACCCTAACCCTAACCCAAACCCGAACCCGAACCCTAACCCGAACCCGAACCCTCAACCTACCCGAAACTTAACCCTAACCCTAAACCGTGCCCGAACCCGAACCCGAACCCTAACCCTAACCCGAACCCTAACCCTAACCCTAAGCCGAACCCTAACCCTAACCCTAAACCGAACCCTAAACCTAACCCGAACCCTAACCCTAACCCAAACCCGAACCCGAACCCTAACCCTAACCCGAACCCTAACCCTAACCCTAACCCTAACCCGAACCCTAACACAAACCCGAACCCTAACCCGAAACCGAACCCTAACCATAACCCGAACCCGAACCCAAACCCTAACCCGACCCCGAACCCTAACCCTAACCCTAACCCGAACCCTAACCCTAACCCGAACCCTACCCCTAACCTGAACCCGAACCCGAACCCTAACCCTAACACGAACCCTAACCCTAACCCGAACCCTAACCCGAACCCGAACCCTAACCCTAACCCTAACCCGAACCCTAAACCGAACCCTAACCCTAACCCTAACCCTAACCCCAACCCTAACCCGAACCCTAACCCGAACCATAACCCGAACACTAACCCCTAACCCTAACCCGAACCCGAAACCTAAACCGAAACAGAACCCTAACCCTAACCCGAACCCAAACCCTAACCCTAACCCGAACGTGAAACCGAACCCGAACCCTAACCCTAACCCGAACCCTAAACCTAACCCTAACCATAACCCGAACCATAACCCTAACCCTACCCTAACCCTAATCCGAACCCTAACTCTAACCCGAAACCTAAACTGAACCCTAACCCGAACCCTAACCCTAACCCTAACCTTAACCCGAAACCTAACTCTAACACTAACCCTAACCCTAACACTAACCCGAAACCTAACCCTAACCCTAACCCGAACCCTAACCCTAACCCGAACCCTAACCCTAACCCGAACCTTAACCCGAACCCTAACCCTAACCCGAACCCTAACCCTAACCCTAAACCTAACCCGAACACTAACCCTAAACCGAACCCTAACCCTAACACTAAGCCTAACAGTAACCCGAACCGTAACCCTAACCCTAACCTAACCCTAATCCGATCCCTAACCCTAACCCTAACCCTAACGCTAACACTAACCCCTAACCCTAACCCGAAACCTAACCCTAACCCTAACCCGAACCAGAACCCTAACCCCTAACCCTAACCCGAATCCGAACCCTAAACCTCACCCTAACCCTAACCCTAACCCTAACCCGAACACGAACCCTAACCCTAACCCGAACCCTAACCCTAACCCTAACCCGAACCCGAAACATAACCCGAACCCTAACCCTAACCCTGACCCGAACCCAAACCCTAACACGAACCCTAAACCTAACCCTAACCCGAACCCTAAACCTAACCCTAACTCTAACCCTAAACCTAACCCTAACCCGAACCCTAACCCTAACCCGAACCCTAACCCAAAACCTAACCCTAACCCTAAACCTAACCCTAACCCGAACCCTAACCCGAACCCTAAACCGAACCCTAACCCTAACCCTAACTTGAACCCTAACCCTAACCCTAACCCTAACCCTAACCCGAACCCTAACCCTAATCCTAACCCGAACCCTAACCCGAACCCTAACCCTAACCCTAACCCTCACCCGAACCCTAACCCTAACCCTAAACCGAACCCTAAACCTAACCCTAACCCGAAACCGAACCCTAACCCGAACCCTAACCCTAACCCTAATCCGAACCCTAACCCTAAACCTAACCCTAACCCTAACCCTAACCCGAACCCGAAACATAACCCGAACCCTAACCCTAACCCTAACCCGAACCCAAACCCTAACACGAACCCTAAACCTAACCCTAACCCGAACCCGAAACATAACCCGAACCCTAACCCTAACCCTAACCCGAACCCAAACCCTAACACGAACCCTAAACCTAACCCTAACCCGAAACCGAACCCTAACCCTAACCCTAACCCTAACCCTAACCCGAACCTTAACCCGAACCCTAATCCTAACCCGAACCCTAACCCTAACCCTAACCCTAACCCGAACACTAACCCTAACCCGAACCCTAACCCTAAACCTAACCCTAACCCTAACCCGAACCCTAACCCTAACCCTAACCTAACCCTAATCCGAACCCTAACCCTAACCCTAACTCTAACACTAACACCAACCCCTAACCCTAACCCGAAACCTAACCCTAACCCTAACCCGAACTCGAACCCTAACCCCTAACCCTAACCCGAACCCGAACCTTAAACCTAACCCTAACCCTAACCCTAACTCGACCCGAACCCTAACCCTAACCCGAACCCTAAACCCAACCCTAACCCGAACCCGAACCCTAACCCGAACCCTAACTCCAACCCTAACCCGAACCCTAACCCGAACCCTAACCTTAACATTAACCCGAACCAAAACCCTAACACGAACCCTAACCCTAACCTGAACCCGAACCCTAACCCTAACCCTAAACCTAACCCGCACCCTAACCCTAACCCGAACCCGAACACTAACCCTAACCCTAACGCTAAACCTAACCCT
>JAVLSZ010000077.1:1520000-1575000 GCA_032313775.1 Urocyon cinereoargenteus | reverse complement strand
AACCCTAACCCTAACACTAACCCGAAACCTAAACCGAACCCTAACACGAACCCTAACCCTAACCCTAACACTAACACTAACACGAACCCTAAACCTACCCCTAACCTGAACCCTAACCGTAACCCGAACCCTAAACCTAACCCTAACCCGAACCCTAACCCTAACCCGAACCCGAACCCTAACGCTAACCCGAAACCTAAACCGAACCCAACCCTAACCCGAACCCTAACCCTAACCCGAAACCTAACCCTAACCTTAAACCTAACCCGAAACCTAAACCTAACCCGAACCCTAACCCTAAACCTAAACCGAACCCTAATCCGAACCCTACCCCTAACCCTAACCCGAACCCTAACCCGAACCCGAACCATAACCCTAACCCTAACCCGAACACTAACCCAAAACCTAACCCTAACCCTAACCCTAAACCGAAACCTAACCCTATCCCGAACCCTAACCCGAACCCGAACCCTAACCCTAACCCAAACTCTAACCCGAACCTTAACCCGAACCCTAACCCTAACCCGAACCCTAACCATAACCCTAACCCTAACCCGAACCCTAACCCTAACCCTAACCTAACCCTAATCCGAACCCTAACCCTTACCCTAACTCTAACACTAACACCAACACCTAACCCTAACCCGAAACCTAACCCTAACCCGAACTCGAACCCTAACCCCTAACCCTAAACCGAACCCGAACCCTAAACCTAACCCTAACCCTAACCCTAACCCTAACCCGAACCCTAACCCTAACCCGAACCCTAACCCCAACCCTAACCCGAACCCGAACCCTAACCCGAACCCTAAACTTAACCTTAACCCGAACCCAAACCCTAACACGAACCCTAACCCTAACCCGAACCCGAACCCTAACCCTAACCCTAAACCTAACCCGCACCCTAACCCTAACCCCAACCCGAACACTAACCCTAACCCTAACCTTAAACCTAACCCTAACCCGAATCCTAACCCTAACCCAAAACCGAAACCTAACCCTAACCCTAACCCTAACCCTAACCCGAACCCTAACCCTAACCCAAACCCTAACCCTAACCCTAACCCTAACCCTAACCCTAACCCCTAACCCTAACCCGAACCCTAAACCTAACCCGAACCGTAACCCTAACCCTAACCCGAACCCTAACCCTAACCCTAACCCTAACCCTAACTCGAACCCTAACCCGAACCCTAAACCTAACTATAACCCGAACCCTAAACCGAACTCTAACTCGACCCTAACCCTAACCCCTAACCCTAACCCGAAACATAACCCTAACCCGAACCCGAACCCGAACCCTAACCCGAACCCGAACCCTTACCCGAACCCGAACCCTAACCCGAACCCTAACCCGAACCCTAACCCGAACCATAACCCTAACCCTAACCCGAACTTTAATCCTAATCCTAACTCTAACCCAAACCCTAAACCAAACCCTAACTCGAACCCAAACCCTAACCCGAACCCTAACCCGAACCCTAACCCGAACCCTAACCCGAACCTGAACCCTAACTCTAACCCGAACCCTAAACTGAACCCTAACCCGAACCCTAACCCTAACACTAACCCTAACCCTAACCCGAACCCTAACTCTAACCCTAACTCGAACCCTAACCCGAACCCTAACCCTAACCCTAACCCTAACCCGAACCCTAACCCGAAATCTAACTCGACCCTAACCCTAACCCCTAAACCTAACCCGAAACCTAACCCTAAACCGAACCCGTACCCGAACCCGAACCCTAACCCGAACCCGAACCAAAACCCGAAACCTAACCCGAACCCTAACCCGAACCCTAACCCGAACCCTAACCCTAACCCTAACCGGAACCCTAACACTAATCCTAACTCTAACCCAAACCCTAACCCGAACCCTAACTCGAACTCAAACCCTAACCCGAACCCTAACCCGAACCGTAACCCGAACCCTAACCCTAACCTGAACCCTAACACTAACCCGAACCCGAACCCTAACCCTAACCCGAAACCTAAACCGAACCCAACCCTAACCCGAACCCTAACCCTAAACCGAAACCTAACCCTAAACTTAAACGTAACCCGAAACCTAAACCTAAAACGAACCCTAACCCTAAACGTAACCCGAACCCTAACCCGAACCCTAACCCTAACCCGAACCCTAAACCTAAACCGAACCCTAACCCTAACCCTAACCCGAACCCTAACCCTAACCCTAACCCAAACACTAACCGTAACCTGAACCCTAAATCTAACCCTAACCCTAACCCGAACCCTAACCCTAACCCTAACCCGAACTCTAACCCGAACCCTAACCCTAACCCTAACCTGAACACTAACCCCTAACCCTAACCCGAAACCGAACCCTAACCCGAACCCTAACACTAACCCTAACCCGAACCCTAACCCTAACCCTAACCCTAACCCTAACCCGAACCCTAACCCGAACCCTAACCCTAACCCTAACCTGAACACTAACCCCTAACCCTAACCCGAACCCGAACCCTAACCCTAACCCTAACCTAACCCTAATCCGAACCCTAACCCTAACCCTAACACTAACCCTAACACCAACCCCTAACCCTAAACCGAAACCTAACCCTAAACCTAACCCGAACTCGAACCCTAACCCCTAACCCTAACCCGAACCCGAACCCTAAACCTAACCCTAAACCTAACCCTAACTCTAACCCCTAACCCTAACCCGAACCCGAACCCTAACCCTAACCCGAACCATAACCGCAACCCTAACCCTAACCCTAACCCGAACCCTAACCCGAACCCTAACCCTAACCCTAACCTGAACATTAACCCCTAACCCTAACCCGAACCCGAACCCTAAACCGAACCCTAAACCTAACCCGAACCCTAACCCTAACCCTAACCCGAACCCTAACCCTAACCCTAACCCAAACCCTAACCGTAACCTGAACCCTAAACCTAACCCTAACCCTAACCCGAACCCTAACCCTAACCCTAACCCGAACTCTAACCCGAACCCTAACCCTAACCCTAACCTGAACACTAACCCCTAACCCTAACCCGAAACCGAACCCTAACACGAACCCTATCACTAACCCTAACCCGAACCATAACCCTAACCCTAACCCTAACCCTAACCCGAACCCTAACCCGAACCCTAACCCTAACCCTAACCGGAACACTAACCCCTAACCCTAACCCGAACCCGAACCCTAACCCTAACCCTAACCTAACCCTAATCCGAACCCTAACCCTAACCCTAACACTAACCCTAACACCAACCCCTAACCCTAAACCGAAACCTAACCCTAAACCTAACCCGAACTCGAACCCTAACCCCTAACCCTAACCCGAACCCGAACCCTAAACCTAACCCTAAACCTAACCCTAACCCTAACCCCTAACCCTAACCCGAACCCGAACCCTAACCCTAACCCGAACCAAAATCGCAACCCTAACCCGAACCCGAACCCTAACCCGAACCCTAACCTTAACCTTAACCCGAACCCAAACCCTAACACGAAACCTAACCCTAACCCGAACCCGAACCCTAACCGTAACCCTAAACCTAACCCGCACCCTAACACTAACCCGAACCCGAACACTAACCCTAACCCTAAACCTCAACCTAACCCTAATCCGAACCCTAACCCTAACCCAAAACCGAAACCTAACCCTAACCCTAACCCTAACCCTAACCCTAACCCTAACCCCAACCCTAAACCTAACACTAACCCTAACGCTAACCCGAACCCTAACTCTAAACCTAACCCTAACCCTAAACCTAACCCTAACCCGAACCCGAACCCTAACCCTAACCCGAACCCGAACCCTAACCCTAACCCGAACCCTAACCCTAACCCGAACCCTAACCCTATCCGAAACCTAACCCTAAACCTAACCCGAACCCGAACCCGAACCCTAACCCTAACCCTAACCCGAACCCTAACCCGAACCCTAAACCTAACCCGAACCCTAATCCTAACCCTAACTCGAACCCTAACCCTAACCCTAACCCAAACCCTAACCGTAACCTGAACCCTAACCCTAACCCTAACCTAACCCTAACCTGAAACCTAACCCTAACCCTAACCCGAACCCTAACCCGACCCCTAACCGTAACCCTAACCTGAACACTAACCCCTAACCCTAACCCGAACCTGAACCCTAACCCGAACCCTAAAACTAACCCTAACCCGAACCATAACCCTAAACCTAACCCTAACCCTAAACCGAACCCTAACACTAACCCTAACCCGAACCATAACCCTAAACCTAACCCTAACCCTAAATCGAACCCTAACCCGAACCCTAACCCTAACCCTAACCTGAACACTAACCCCTAACCCTAACCCGAACCCGAACCCTAACCCGAACCCTAACCCTAACCCTAAACCGAACCCTAACCCTAACCCGAACCCTAACCCGAAACCTAACCCTAACCCTAACCCTAAACCGAAACCTAACCCTAAACCGAACCCTAACCCGAACCCGAACGCTAACCCTAACCCTAACCCTAACCCGAACATTAACCCGAACCCTAACCCTAACCCGAACCCTAACCATAACCCTAACCCTAACCCGAACACTAACCCTAACCCGATCCTTAACCCTAACCCTAACCCTAACCCGAACCCTATCCCTAACCCTAACCTAACCCTAATCCGAACCCTAACCCTAACCCTAACTCTAACACTAGCACCAACCCCTAAACCTAACCCGAAACCTAACCCTAAACCTAACCCGAACTCGAACCCTAACCCCTAACCCGAACCCGAACCCGAACCCTAAACCTAAACCTAACCCTAACCCTAACCCTAACCCGAACCCGAACCCTAACCCTAACCCGAACCCTAACCCTAACCCGAACCCTAACCTTAACCTTAACCCGAACCCAAACCCTAACACGAACCCTAACCCTAACCCGAAACCGAACCCTAACCCTAACCCTAAACCTAACCCGCACCCTAACCCTAACCCGAACCCGAACACTAACCCTAAACCTAAACCTAAACTTAACCCTAACCCGAACCCTAACCCTAACCCAAAACCGAAACCTAACCCTAACCCTAACCCTAACCCTAACCCCAACCCTAAACCTAACACTAACCCTAACGCTAACCCGAACCCTAACTCTAACCCTAACCCAAACCCTAAACCTAACCCAAACCCGAACCCGAACCCTAACACCAACCCTAACCCGAACCCGAACCCTAACCCTACCCGAAACCTAACCCTAACCCTAACCCGAACCCGAACCCGAACCCTAACCCTAACCCGAACCCTAACCCTAACCCGAAACCTAACCCTAACCCTAACCCGAACCCTAAACCTAACCCTAAACCAATCCCTAAACCTAACCCGAACCCTAACCCTAACCCGAACCCGAACCCGAATCCTAACCCTAACCCGAACCCTAACCCTAACCCTAACACTAACCCGAACCCTAACTCAAACCCGAACACTAACCCGAACCCGAACCCTAACCATAACCCGAACCCGAACCCTAACCCTAACCGAACCCCAAACCCTAACCCTAACCCTAACCCGAACCCTAACCCTAACCAGAACCCTACCCATAACCAGAACCCGAACCCGAACCCTAACCCTAACACGAACCCTAACCCTAACCCTAACCCTAACCCCTAACCCTAAACCGAACCCTAACCCGAACGCTAACCCTAACCCGAACCCTAACCCTAAACCTAACCCGAACCCTAACCCGAACCCTAACCCTAACCCGAACCCTAACCCTAACCCGAACCCTAACCCTAACCCTAACGCGAACCCTAACCTGAAACCTAACCCTAACCCTAACCCTAAACCGAAACCTAACCCTAACCCGAACCCTAACCCGAACCCGAACCCTAACCCTAAACCTAACCCTAACCTGAAATTTAACCCGAAACCTAACCCTAACCCGAACCCTAACCATAACCCTAACCCTAACCCGAACACTAACCCTAAACCGATCCCTAAACCTAACCCTAACCCTAACCCGAACCCGAACCCTAACCCTAACCCTAAACTAACCCTAACCCTAACCCTAACCCGAACCCTAACCCCAACCCTAACCCCAACCCTAACCCGAACCCGAACCCTAACCCGAACCCTAACTTAACCTTAACCCGAACCCAAACCCTAACACGAACCCTAACCCTAACCCCAACCCGAACCCTAACCCTAACTCTAAACCTAACCCGCACCCTAACCCTAACCCGAACCCAAATACTAACCCTAACCGTAACCCTAAACCTAACCCTAACCCGAACCCTAACCCTAACCCAAAACCGAAACCTAACCCTAACCCTAACCCTAACCCTAACCCTAACCCTAACCCCAACCCTAAACCTCACACTAACCCTAACGCTAACCCGAACCCTAACCCTAACCCTAACCCTAACCCTAAACCTAACCCAAACCTGAAACCTAACACTAACACTAACCCGAACCCTAACCCTAACCCTAAACCGAACCCTAAACCTAACCCGAACCCTACCCCTAACCCGAACCCGAACCCGAACCCTAACCCTAACCCGAACCCTACCCCTAACCCGAACCCGAACCCGAACCCTAACCCTAACACGAACCCTAACCCTAACCCTAAACCGAATCCTAACCCAAACCCGAACCCTAACCCGAACCCGAACCCGAACCCGAACCCTAACCCGAACCAGAACCCTAACCCTAACCCTAACCCTAACCCGACCCCGAACCCTAACCCTAACCCTAACCCTAACCCCAACCCTAACCCGAACCCTAACACGAACCCTAACACGAACCCTAACCCCTTACCCTAACCCGAACCCGAAACCTAACCCGAACCCAAACACTAACACTAACCCGTACCCGAACCCTAACCCTAACCCGAACCCGAAACCGAACCCTAAACCTAACCCTAACCCGAAACCTAACCCTAACCCTAACCCTTACCCTAACCCTAACCCGAACCCTAACCCTAACCCTACCCTAACCCTAACCCGAACCCAACTCTAACCCGAACCCTAAACTGAACCCTAACCCGAAACATAACCCTAACCCTAACCCTAACCCGAACCCTAACCCTAACCCTAGCCGTAACCCTAACTCGAACCCTAACCCTAATCCTAACCCAAACCCTAACCCTAACCCTAACCCTAACCCTATCCCCTAACCCTAACCCGAACCCTAAACCTAACCCGAACCGTAACCCTAACCCTAACCCGAACCCTAACCCTAACCCTAACCCTAACCCTAACCCTAACCCTAACTCGAACCCTAACCCGAACACTAACCCTAACCCTAACCCTAACCCGAACCCTAAACCGAACTCTAAGTCGACCCTAACCCTAACCCCTAACCCTAACCCGAAACCTAACCCTAACCCGAAACCGTACCCGAACCCGAACCCTAACCCGAACCCGAACCCTAACCCGGACCCTAACCCGAACACTAACCCGAACCCTAACCCTAACCCTAACCCGAAATTAACCGTAATCCTAACTCTAACCCAAACCCTAAACCAAACCCTAACTCGAAACCAAACCCTAACCCGAACCCTAACCCGAACCCTAACCCTAACCCGAACCTTAACCCTAATCCTAACTCTAACCCAAACCCTAAACCAAACCCTAACTCGAACCCAAACCCTAACCCGAACCCTAACCCTAACCCGAACCCTAACCCTAACCCGAACCCGAACCCTAACCCTAACCCGAGACCTAAACCGAACCCAACCCTAACCCGAACCCTAACCCTAACCCGAAAACTAACCCTAACCTTAAACCTAACCCGAAACCTAAACCTAACCCGAACCCTAACCCTAAACCTAACCCGAACCCTAACCCGAACCCTAACCCTAACCCTAACCCGAACCCTAACCCTAACCCGAACCATAAACCTAACACTAACCCTAAGCCTAACCCGAACCCTAACCCGAAACCTAACCCTAACCTAACCTGAACACTAACTCCTAACCCTAACCCGAACCCGAACCCTAAACCGAACCCTAACCCTAAACCTAAACCGAAACCTAACCCTAACCCGAACCCTAACCCGAAACCTAAACCTAACCCTAACCCTAACCCAAACCCTAACCCGAACCCTAAACCTAACCGGAACCCGAACCCTAACCCTAACCCTAACCCTAACCCGAACCTTAATCCGAACCCTAACCCTAACCCGAACCCTAACCATAACCCTAACCCTAACCCGAACACTAACCCTATCCCGATCCCTAACCCTAACCCTAACCCTAACCCTAACCCTAACCCTAACCCGAAAGCTAACCCTAACCCTAACCTAACCCTAATCCGAACCCTAACCCTAACCCTAACACTAACCCTAACACCAACCCCTAAACCTAACCCGAAACCTAACCCTAACCCTAACCCGAACTCGAACCCTAACCCCTAACCCTAACCCGAACCCGAACCCTAAACCTAACCCTAAACCTAACGCTAACCCTAACCCTAACGCTAACCCTAACCCGAACCCGAACCCTAAACCTAAGCCGAACCATAACCCCAACCCTAACCCGAACCCGAACCCTAAACCGAACCCTAAACTTAACCTTAACCCGAACCCAAACCCTAACACGAAACCTAACCCTAACCCTAACCCGAACCCTAACCCTAACCCAAAACCGAAACCTAACCCTAACCCTAACCCTAACCCTAACCCTAACCCCAACCCTAAACCTAACACTAACCCTAACGCTAACCCAAACCCTAACCCTAACCCTAACACTAACCCTAAACCTAACCTGAACCCTAACCCTAACCCAAACCCTAACCGTAACCCGAACCCTAACACTAACCCTAACCCTAACCCTAACCCTAACCCGAACCCTAACCCTAACCCTAACCCGAACCCTAACCCGAACCCTAACCCTAACCCTAACCTGAACACTAACCCCTAACCCTAACCCGAACCCGAACCCTAACCCGAACACTAACACTCACCCTAACCCGAACCATAAACCTAACCCTAACCCGAACCCTAACCCAAACCCTAACCCTAACCCTAACCTGAACACTAACCCCTAACCCTAACCCGAAACCGAACCCTAACCCGAACCCTAACCCTAACCCTAAACCGAACCCTAACCCTAACCCGAACCCTAACCCAAAACCTAACCCTAACCCTAACCCTAACCCAAACCCTAACCCTAACCCGAACCCTAACCCGAACCCGAACCCTAACCCTAACCCTAACCCTAACCCGAACCTTAACCCGAACCCTAACCCTAACCCGAACCCTAACCATAACCCTAACCCTAACCCGAACACTAACCCTAACCCGATCCCTAACACTAACCCTAACCCTAACCCTAACCCGAACCCTAACCCTAACCCTACCCTAAACCTAACCCTAACCCTAACCCTAACCCCTAACCCTAACCCGAACCCTAACCCTACCCTAACACTAACCCTAACCCTAACCCGAACCCTAACCCTAACCCTAACCCAAACCCTAACCCTAACCCTAACCCTAACCATAACCCCTAACCCTAACCCGAACCCTAAACCTAACCCGAACCGTAACCCTAACCCTAACCTGAACCCTAACTCTAACCCTAACCCTAATCCTAACTCGAACCCTCACCCGAACCCTAACCCTAATCCTAACCCTCAACCGAACCCTAACCCGAACTCTAACTCGACACTAACCCTAACCCGAAACCTAACCCTAACCCGAACCCGTACCCGAACCCTAACCCTAAGCCTAACCCGAACCGTAACACTAATCCTAACTCTAACCCAAACCCTAACCCGAACCCTAACTCGAACCCAAACCCTAACCCGAACCCTAACCCGAACCCTAACCCTAAATCTAACCCTAACCCGAACCCGAACCCTAACCCTAACCCTAACCCAAACCCTAACCCTAACCCGAACACTCACCCTAACCCTAACCCCGAACTCGAACCCTAAACCTAACCCTAACCCGAACCCTAACCCGAACCCTAAATCGAAACCCAACCCTAACCCTAACCCGAACCCGAACCCGAAACCTAACACTAACCTGAACCCTAACCCTAACCCCACCCTAACCCTAACCCTAACCCTAACCAGAACCCTAACCCTAACCCTAACCCGAAACCTAAACCGAACCCTAACACGAACCCTAACCCTAACCCTAACCCTAACACTAACACGAACCCTAAACCTACCCCTAACCTGAACCCTAACCGTAACCCGAACCCTAAACCTAACCCTAACCCGAACCCTAACCCTAACCCGAACCCGAACCCTAACGCTAACCCGAAACCTAAACCGAACCCAACCCTAACCCGAACCCTAACCCTAACCCGAAACCTAACCCTAACCTTAAACCTAACCCGAAACCTAAACCTAACCCGAACCCTAACCCTAAACCTAAACCGAACCCTAATCCGAACCCTACCCCTAACCCTAACCCGAACCCTAACCCTAACCCGAACCATAACCCTAACCCTAACCCGAACACTAACCCGAAACCTAACCCTAACCCTAACCCTAAACCGAAACCTAACCCTATCCCGAACCCTAACCCGAACCCGAACCCTAACCCTAACCCAAACTCTAACCCGAACCTTAACCCGAACCCTAACCCTAACCCGAACCCTAACCATAACCCTAACCCTAACCCGAACCCTAACCCTAACCCTAACCTAACCCTAATCCGAACCCTAACCCTTACCCTAACTCTAACACTAACACCAACACCTAACCCTAACCCGAAACCTAACCCTAACCCTAACCCGAACTCGAACCCTAACCCCTAACCCTAACCCGAACCCGAACCCTAAACCTAACCCTAACCCTAACCCTAACCCTAACCCGAACCCTAACCCTAACCCGAACCCTAACCCCAACCCTAACCCGAACCTGAACCCTAACCCGAACCCTAACCTTAACCTTAACCCGAACCCAAACCCTAACACGAACCCTAACCCTAACCCGAACCCGAACCCTAACCCTAACCCTAAACCTAACCCGCACCCTAACCCTAACCCCAACCCGAACACTAACCCTAACCCTAACCTTAAACCTAACCCTAACCCGAATCCTAACCCTAACCCAAAACCGAAACCTAACCCTAACCCTAACCCTAACCCTAACCCTAACCCTAACCCCAACCCTAAACCTAACACTAACCCTAAAGCTAATCCGAACCCTAACCCTAACCCTAAATCTAACCCTAAACCTAACCCAAACCCGAAACCTAACCCTAACCCTAACCCTAACCCAAACCCTAACCCTAACCCTAACCCTAACCCGAACCCTAACCCGAACCCTAACCCTAACCCTAACCCTAACCCCAACCCTAACCCGAACCCTAACCCGAACCCTAACCCGAAACCTAACCCCTAACCCTAACCCGAACCCGAACCGAACCCGAACCCGAACCCTAACCCTAACCCGAACCCGAACCGAAACCCTAACCCGAACCCGAAACCGAACTCGAACCCTAACCCTAACCCGAACCCTAACCCTAACCCTAACCCGAACCCTAAACCTAACCCTACCCTAACCCTAACCCGAACCCTAACTCTAACCCGAACCCTAAACTGAACCCTAAACCGAACCCTAACCCTAACCCTAACCCTAACCCGAAAACTAACCCTAACACTAACCCTAAACCTAACCCTAACCCGAACCCTAACCCTAACACAAACCCTAACACTAACCCTAACCCTAACCCTAACCCTAACCCCTAACCCTAACCCGAACCCTAAACCTAACCCGAACCGTAACCCTAACCCTAACCCGAACCCTAACCCTAACCCTAACCCTAACTCGAACCCTAACCCGAACCCTAAACCTAACTATAACCCGAACCCTAAACCGAACTCTAACTCGACCCTAACCCTAACCCCTAACCCTAACCCGAAACATAACCCTAACCCGAAACCGTACCCGAACCCGAACCCTAACCCGAACCCGAACACTTACCCGAACCCGAAACCTAACCCGAACCCTAACCCGAACCCTAACCCGAACCATAACCCTAACCCTAACCCGAACTTTAATCCTAATCCTAACTCTAACCCAAACCCTAAACCAAACCCTAACTCGAACCCAAACCCTAACCCGAACCCTAACCCGAACCCTAACCCGAACCCTAACCCGAACCTGAACCCTAACTCTAACCCGAACCCTAAACTGAACCCTAACCCGAACCCTAACCCTAACACTAACCCTAACCCTAACCCGAACCCTAACTCTAACCCTAACTCGAACCCTAACCCGAACCCTAACCCTAACCCTAACCCTAACCCGAACCCTAACCCGAAATCTAACTCGACCCTAACCCTAACCCCTAAACCTAACCCGAAACCTAACCCTAAACCGAACCCGTACCCGAACCCGAACCCTAACCCGAACCCGAACCAAAACCCGAAACCTAACCCGAACCCTAACCCGAACCCTAACCCGAACCCTAACCCTAACCCTAACCGGAACCCTAACACTAATCCTAACTCTAACCCAAACCCTAACCCGAACCCTAACTCGAACTCAAACCCTAACCCGAACCCTAACCCGAACCGTAACCCGAACCCTAACCCTAACCCTAACCTGAACCCTAACACTAACCCGAACCCGAACCCTAACCCTAACCCGAAACCTAAACCGAACCCAACCCTAACCCGAACCCTAACCCTAAACCGAAACCTAACCCTAAACTTAAACGTAACCCGAAACCTAAACCTAAAACGAACCCTAACCCTAAACGTAACCCGAACCCTAACCCGAACCCTAACCCTAACCCGAACCCTAAACCTAACCCGAACCCTAACCCTAACCCTAACCCGAACCCTAACCCTAACCCTAACCCAAACACTAACCGTAACCTGAACCCTAAATCTAACCCTAACCCTAACCCGAACCCTAACCCTAACCCTAACCCGAACTCTAACCCGAACCCTAACCCTAACCCTAACCTGAACACTAACCCCTAACCCTAACCCGAAACCGAACCCTAACCCGAACCCTAACACTAACCCTAACCCGAACCCTAACCCTAACCCTAACCCTAACCCTAACCCGAACCCTAACCCGAACCCTAACCCTAACCCTAACCTGAACACTAACCCCTAACCCTAACCCGAACCCGAACCCTAACCCTAACCCTAACCTAACCCTAATCCGAACCCTAACCCTAACCCTAACACTAACCCTAACACCAACCCCTAACCCTAAACCGAAACCTAACCCTAAACCTAACCCGAACTCGAACCCTAACCCCTAACCCTAACCCGAACCCGAACCCTAAACCTAACCCTAAACCTAACCCTAACCCTAACCCCTAACCCTAACCCGAACCCGAACCCTAACCCTAACCCGAACCATAACCGCAACCCTAACCCTAACCCTAACCCGAACCCTAACCCGAAACCTAACCCTAACCCTAACCTGAACACTAACCCCTAACCCTAACCCGAACCCGAACCCTAACCCGAACCCTAAACCTAACCCGAACCCTAACCCTAACCCTAACCCGAACCCTAACCCTAACCCTAACCCAAACCCTAACCGTAACCTGAACCCTAAACCTAACCCTAACCCTAACCCGAACCCTAACCCTAACCCTAACCCGAACTCTAACCCGAACCCTAACCCTAACCCTAACCTGAACACTAACCCCTAACCCTAACCCGAAACCGAACCCTAACCCGAACCCTAACACTAACCCTAACCCGAACAATAACCCTAACCCTAACCCTAACCCTAACCCGAACCCTAACCCGAACCCTAACCCTAACCCTAACCTGAACACTAACCCCTAACCCTAACCCGAACCCGAACCCTAACCCTAACCCTAACCTAACCCTAATCCGAACCCTAACCCTAACCCTAACACTAACCCTAACACCAACCCCTAACCCTAAACCGAAACCTAACCCTAACCTAACCCGAACTCGAACCCTAACCCCTAACCCTAACCCGAACCCGAACCCTAAACCTAACCCTAAACCTAACCCTAACCCTAACCCCTAACCCTAACCCGAACCCGAACCCTAACCCTAACCCGAACCAAAATCGCAACCCTAACCCGAACCCGAACCCTAACCCGAACCCTAACCTTAACCTTAACCCGAACCCAAACCCTAACACGAAACCTAACCCTAACCCGAACCCGAACCCTAACCGTAACCCTAAACCTAACCCGCACCCTAACACTAACCCGAACCCGAACACTAACCCTAACCCTAACCCTCAACCTAACCCTAATCCGAACCCTAACCCTAACCCAAAACCGAAACCTAACCCTAACCCTAACCCTAACCCTAACCCTTACCCTAACCCCAACCCTAAACCTAACACTAACCCTAACGCTAACCCGAACCCTAACTCTAAACCTAACCCTAACCCTAAACCTAACCCTAACCCGAACCCGAACCCTAACCCTAACCCGAACCCGAACCCTAACCCTAACCCGAACCCTAACCCTAACCCGAACCCTAACCCTATCCGAAACCTAACCCTAAACCTAACCCGAACCCGAACCCGAACCCTAACCCTAACCCTAACCCGAACCATAACCCGAACCCTAAACCTAACCCGAACCCTAATCCTAACCCTAACTCGAACCCTAACCCTAACCCTAACCCAAACCCTAACCGTAACCTGAACCCTAACCCTAACCCTAACCTAACCCTAACCTGAAACCTAACCCTAACCCTAACCTGAACCCTAACCCGACCCCTAACCGTAACCCTAACCTGAACACTAACCCCTAACCCTAACCCGAACCTGAACCCTAACCCGAACCCTAAAACTAACCCTAACCCGAACCATAACCCTAAACCTAACCCTAAACCTAAACCGAACCCTAACACTAACCCTAACCCGAACCATAACCCTAAACCTAACCCTAACCCTAAATCGAACCCTAACCCGAACACTAACCCTAACCCTAACCTGAACACTAACCCCTAACCCTAACCTGAACCCGAACCCTAACCCGAACCCTAACCCTAACCCTAAACCGAACCCTAACCCTAACCCGAACCCTAACCCGAAACCTAACCCTAACCCTAACCCTAAACCGAAACCTAACCCTAAACCGAACCCTAACCCGAACCCGAACGCTAACCCTAACCCTAACCCTAACCCGAACCCTAACCATAACCCTAACCCTAACCCGAACACTAACCCTAACCCGATCCTTAACCCTAACCCTAACCCTAACCCGAACCCTATCCCTAACCCTAACCTAACCCTAATCCGAACCCTAACCCTAACCCTAACTCTAACACTAGCACCAACCCCTAAACCTAACCCGAAACCTAACCCTAAACCTAACCCGAACTCGAACCCTAACCCCTAACCCGAACCCGAACCCGAACCCTAAACCTAAACCTAACCCTAACCCTAACCCTAACCCGAACCCGAACCCTAACCCTAACCCGAACCCTAACCCTAACCCGAACCCTAACCTTAACCTTAACCCGAACCCAAACCCTAACACGAACCCTAACCCTAACCCGAACCCGAACCCTAACCCTAACCCTAAACCTAACCCGCACCCTAACCCTAACCCGAACCCGAACACTAACCCTAAACCTAAACCTAAACCTAACCCTAACCCGAACCCTAACCCTAACCCAAAACCGAAACCTAACCCTAACCCTAACCCTAACCCTAACCCCAACCCTAAACCTAACACTAACCCTAACGCTAACCCGAACCCTAACTCTAACCCTAACCCAAACCCTAAACCTAACCCAAACCCGAACCCGAACCCTAACACCAACCCTAACCCGAACCCGAACCCTAACCCTACCCGAAACCTAACCCTAACCCTAACCCGAACCCGAACCCGAACCCTAACCCTAACCCGAACCCTAACCCTAACCCGAAACCTAACCCTAACCCTAACCCGAACCCTAAACCTAACCCTAAACCGATCCCTAAACCTAACCCGAACCCTAACCCTAACCCGAACCCGAACCCGAATCCTAACCCTAACCCGAACCCTAACCCTAACCCTAACACTAACCCGAACCCTAACTCAAACCCGAACACTAACCCGAACCCGAACCCTAACCATAACCCGAACCCGAACCCTAACCCTAACCGAACCCCAAACCCTAACCTTAACCCTAACCCGAACCCTAACCCTAACCAGAACCCTACCCATAACCAGAACCCGAACCCGAACCCTAACCCTAACACGAACCCTAACCCTAACCCTAACCCTAACCCCTAACCCTAAACCGAACCCTAACCCGAACGCTAACCCTAACCCGAACCCTAACCCTAAACCTAACCCGAACCCTAACCCGAACCCTAACCCTAACCCGAACCCTAACCCTAACCCGAACCCTAACCCTAACCCTAACGCAAACCCTAACCTGAAACCTAACCCTAACCCTAACCCTAAACCGAAACCTAACCCTAACCCGAACCCTAACCCGAACCCGAACCCTAACCCTAAACCTAACCCTAACCTGAAATTTAACCCGAAACCTAACCCTAACCCGAACCCTAACCATAACCCTAACCCTAACCCGAACACTAACCCTAACCCGATCCCTAAACCTAACCCTAACCCTAACCCGAACCCGAACCCTAACCCTAACCCTAAACTAACCCTAACCCTAACCCTAACCCGAACCCTAACCCCAACCCTAACCCCAACCCTAACCCGAACCCGAACCCTAACCCGAACCCTAACCTTAACCTTAACCCGAACCCAAACCCTAACACGAACCCTAACCCTAACCCCAACCCGAACCCTAACCCTAACCCTAAACCTAACCCGCACCCTAACCCTAACCCGAACCCAAATACTAACCCTAACCGTAACCCTAAACCTAACCCTAACCCGAACCCTAACCCTAACCCAAAACCGAAACCTAACCCTAACCCTAACCCTAACCCTAACCCTAACCCTAACCCCAACCCTAAACCTCACACTAACCCTAACGCTAACCCGAACCCTAACCCTAACCCTAACCCTAACCCTAAACCTAACCCAAACCCGAAACCTAACACTAACACTAACCCGAACCCTAACCCTAACCCTAAACCGAACCCTAAACCTAACCCGAACCCTACCCCTAACCCGAACCCGAACCCGAACCCTAACCCTAACCCGAACCCTACCCCTAACCCGAACCCGAACCCGAACCCTAACCCTAACACGAACCCTAACCCTAACCCTAAACCGAATCCTAACCCAAACCCGAACCCTAACCCGAACCCGAACCCGAACCCGAACCCTAACCCGAACCAGAACCCTAACCCTAACCCTAACCCTAACCCTACCCCGAACCCTAACCCTAACCCTAACCCTAACCCCAACCCTAACCCGAACCCTAACCCGAACCCTAACACGAACCCTAACCCCTTACCCTAACCCGAACCCGAAACCTAACCCGAACCCAAACACTAACACTAACCCGTACCCGAACCCTAACCCTAACCCGAACCCGAAACCGAACCCTAAACCTAACCCTAACCCGAACCCTAACCCTAACCCTAACCCTTACCCTAACCCTAACCCGAACCCTAACCCTAACCCTACCCTAACCCTAACCCGAACCCAACTCTAACCCGAACCCTAAACTGAACCCTAACCCGAAACATAACCCTAACCCTAACCCTAACCCGAACCCTAACCCTAACCCTAGCCGTAACCCTAACTCGAACCCTAACCCTAATCCTAACCCAAACCCTAACCCTAACCCTAACCCTAACCCTATCCCCTAACCCTAACCCGAACCCTAAACCTAACCCGAACCGTAACCCTAACCCTAACCCGAAACCTAACCCTAACCCTAACCCTAACCCTAACCCTAACCCTAACTCGAACCCTAACCCGAACACTAACCCTAACCCTAACCCTAACCCGAACCCTAAACCGAACTCTAAGTCGACCCTAACCCTAACCCCTAACCCTAACCCGAAACCTAACCCTAACCCGAAACCGTACCCGAACCCGAACCCTAACCCGAACCCGAACCCTAACCCGGACCCTAACCCGAACACTAACCCGAACCCTAACCCTAACCCTAACCCGAAATTAACCGTAATCCTAACTCTAACCCAAACCCTAAACCAAACCCTAACTCGAAACCAAACCCTAACCCGAACCCTAACCCGAACCCTAACCCTAACCCGAACCTTAACCCTAATCCTAACTCTAACCCAAACCCTAAACCAAACCCTAACTCGAACCCAAACCCTAACCCGAACCCTAACCCTAACCCGAACCCTAACCCTAACCCGAACCCGAACCCTAACCCTAACCCGAGACCTAAACCGAACCCAACCCTAACCCGAACCCTAACCCTAACCCGAAAACTAACCCTAACCTTAAACCTAACCCGAAACCTAAACCTAACCCGAACCCTAACCCTAAACCTAACCCGAACCCTAACCCGAACCCTAACCCTAACCCTAACCCGAACCCTAACCCTAACCCGAACCATAAACCTAACACTAACCCTAAGCCTAACCCGAACCCTAACCCGAAACCTAACCCTAACCTAACCTGAACACTAACTCCTAACCCTAACCCGAACCCGAACCCTAAACCGAACCCTAACCCTAAACCTAAACCGAAACCTAACCCTAACCCGAACCCTAACCCGAAACCTAAACCTAACCCTAACCCTAACCCGAACCCTAACCCGAACCCTAAACCTAACCGGAACCCGAACCCTAACCCTAACCCTAACCCTAACCCGAACCTTAATCCGAACCCTAACCCTAACCCGAACCCTAACCATAACCCTAACCCTAACCCGAACACTAACCCTATCCCGATCCCTAACCCTAACCCTAACCCTAACCCTAACCCTAACCCTAACCCGAAAGCTAACCCTAACCCTAACCTAACCCTAATCCGAACCCTAACCCTAACCCTAACACTAACCCTAACACCAACCCCTAAACCTAACCCGAAACCTAACCCTAACCCTAACCCGAACTCGAACCCTAACCCCTAACCCTAACCCGAACCCGAACCCTAAACCTAACCCTAAACCTAACGCTAACCCTAACCCTAACGCTAACCCTAACCCGAACCCGAACCCTAAACCTAAGCCGAACCATAACCCCAACCCTAACCCGAACCCGAACCCTAAACCGAACCCTAAACTTAACCTTAACCCGAACCCAAACCCTAACACGAAACCTAACCCTAACCCGAAACCGAACCCTAACCCTAACGCTAAAACTAACCCGCACCATAACCCTAACCCGAACCCGAACACTAACCCTAACCCTAAGCCTAAACCTAACCCTAACCCGAACCCTAACCCTAACCCAAAACCGAAACCTAACCCTAACCCTAACCCTAACTCTAACCCTAACCCCAACCCTAAACCTAACACTAACCCTAACGCTAACCCAAACCCTAACCCTAACCCTAACACTAACCCTAAACCTAACCTGAACCCTAACCCTAACCCAAACCCTAACCGTAACCCGAACCCTAACACTAACCCTAACCCTAACCCTAACCCTAACCCGAACCCTAACCCTAACCCTAACCCGAACCCTAACCCGAACCCTAACCCTAACCCTAACCTGAACACTAACCCCTAACCCTAACCCGAACCCGAACCCTAACCCGAACACTAACACCCACCCTAACCCGAACAATAAACCTAACCCTAACCCGAACCCTAACCCAAACCCTAACCCTAACCCTAACCTGAACACTAACCCCTAACCCTAACCCGAAACCGAACCCTAACCCGAACCCTAACCCTAACCCTAAACCGAACCCTAACCCTAACCCGAACCCTAACCCAAAACCTAACCCTAACCCTAACCCTAACCCAAACCCTAACCCTAACCCGAACCCTAACCCGAACCCGAACCCTAACCCTAACCCTAACCCTAACCCGAACCTTAACCCGAACCCTAACCCTAACCCGAACCCTAACCATAACCCTAACCCTAACCCGAACACTAACCCTAACCCGATCCCTAACACTAACCCTAACCCTAACCCTAACCCGAACCCTAACCCTAACCCTACCCTAAACCTAACCCTAACCCTAACCCTAACCCCTAACCCTAACCCGAACCCTAAACCTAACCCGAACCGTAACCCTATCCCTAACCTGAACCCTAACTGTAAACCTAACCCTAATCCTAACTCGAACCCTAACCCGAACCCTAACCCTAACCCTATCCCTAACCCAAACCCTAACCCGAACTCTAACTCGACACTAACCCTAACCCGAAACGTAACCCTAACCCGAACCCGTACCCGAAACCTCACCCTAACCCTAACCCGAAACCTAACTCGAACCCAAACCCTAACCCGAACCCTAACCCGAACGCTAACCCTAAATCTAACCCTAACCCGAACCCGAACCCAAACCCTAACCCTAACCCGAACCCTAACCCTAACCCGAACCCACACCCTAACCCTAACCCCGAACCCGAACCCTAACCCTAACCCTAACCCGAACCCTAACCCTAACCCTAAATCGAACCCCAACCCTAAACCTAACCCGAACCCGAACCCTAACCCTAACCCGAACCCTAACCCTAACCCCACCCTAACCTTAACCCTAAACCTAACCGGAACCCTAACCCTAACCTTAACCCGACCCCTAACTCGAACCCTAACACGAATCCTAACCCTAACCCTAACCCTAACCCTATCACGAACCCTAACCCTACCCCTAACCTGAACCCTAACCGTAACCCGAACCCTAACCCTAACCCTAACCCGAACCCTAACTCTAACCCGAACCCGAACCATAACGCTAACCCGAAACCTATACCGAACCCAACCCTAACCCGAACCCTAACCCTAACCCGAAACCTAACTCGAACCTTAAACCTAACCCGAAACCTAAACCTAACCCGAACCCTAACCCTAAACCTAACCCGAACCCTAACCCGAACCCTAACCCTAACCCGAACCCGAACCCTAACCCTAACTCAAACCCTAACCCTAACCCTAACCCGAACCCTAACCCTAACCTTAACCCAAACCCTAACCGTAACCCAAACCCTAACCCTAACCCTAACCTAACCCTAACCCGAAACCTAACCCTAACCCAAAACCGAAGCCTAACCCGAACCCTAACCCTAACCCTAACCTGAACACTAACCCCTAAACCTAACCCGAACCTGAATCCTAACCCGAACCCTAACACTAACCCTAACCCGAACCATAACCCTAAACCTAACCCTAACCCTAAACCGAACCCTAACACTAACCCTAACCCGAGCCATAACCCTAAACCTAACCCTAACCCTAACCGAACCCTAACCGGAACCCGAACCCTAACCCGAACCCGAACCCTAACCATAATCCGAACCCTAACCCCAAACCTAACCCGAACCCGAACCCTAACCCGAACCCTAAACTTAACCTTAACCCGAACCCAAACCCTAACAAGAACCCTAACCCTAACCCGAACCCGAACCCTAACCCTAACCCTAAACCTAACCCACACCCTAACCCTAACCCGAACCCTAACACTAACCCTAACCCAAACCCTAAACCTAACCCTAACCCGAACCCTAACCCTAACCCAAAACCGAAACCTAACCCTAACCCTAACCCTAACCCGAACCCTAACCCGAACCCTAACCCTAACCCTAACTCAAACCCTAACCCTAACCCTAAACCGAACCCTAAACCTAACCCGAATCCTAACCCTGACCCGAACCCGAACACGAATCCTAACCCTAACCCGGACCCTAAACCTAACCCTAACCCTAACCCGAACCCTAACCCAAACCCGAACCCTAACCCGAACCCGAACCCTAACCATAACCCGAACTCGAACCCTAACCTTAACCCGACCCCAAACCCTAACCCTAACCCTAACCCGAACCCTAACCCTAACCCGAAACCTACCCCTAACCCGAACCCGAACATGAACCCTAACCCTAACACGAACCCTAACCCTAACCCTAACTCGAACCCTAACCCAAACCCGAACCCTAACCCGAAACCGAACCCGAAATCTAACCCGAACCCTAACCATAACCCTAACCCTAACCCTAACCCCAACCCTAACCCGAACCCTAACCCGAACCCTAACCCGAACCCTAACCCCTAACCCTAACCCGAACCCGAACCCTAACCCGAACACGAACCCTAAACCTAACCCAAATCCGAACCCTAAACCTAACCCGAACCCGAACCCGAACGCTGACCCTAACCCTAACCCGAACCCTAACCCTAACCCTAACCCTAACCCTAACCCTAACCCGAACCCTAACCCTAACCCTACCCGAACCCTAACACGAAACCTAACTCTAACCCGAACCCTAAACTGAACCCTAACCCGAACCCTAACCCTAACCCTAACCCTAACCCTAACCCGAACCCTAACCCTAACCCTGACCCGAACCCTAACCCGAACCCTAACCCTAACCCTAACCTGAACACTAACCCCTAACCCTAACGCGAACCCGAACCCTAACCCGAACCCTAACACTCACCCTAACCCGAACCATAAACCTAACCCTAACCCTAACCCTAACCCGAACCCTAACCCGAACCCTAACCCTAACCCTAACCTGAACACTAACCCCTAACCCTAACCCGAACCCGAAACCTAACCCGAACCCTAACCCTAACCCTAAACCGAACCCTAACCCTAACCCGAACCCTAACCCAAAACCTAACCCTAACCCTAACCCTAACCCTAACCCTAACCCGAACCCTAACCCGAACACGAACCCTAACCCTAACCCTAACCCTAACCCGAACCTTAACCCGAACCCTAACCCTAACCCGAACCCTAACCATAACCCTAACCCTAACCCGAACACTAAACCTAACCCGATCCCTAACCCTAAACCTAACCCTAACCCTAACCCGAACCCTAACCCTAACCCTACCCTAACCCTAACCATAACCCTAACCCTAACCCCTAAACCTAACCCGAACCCTAAACCTAACCCGAACCGTAACCCTATCCCTAACCTGAACCCTAACTCTAACCCTAACCCTAATCCTAACTCGAACCCTAACCCGAACCCTAACCCTAACCCTATCCCTAACCCGAACCCTAACCCGAACTCTAACTCGACACTAACCCTAACCCGAAACCTAACCCTAACCCGAACCCGTACCCGAACCCTAACACTAACCCTAACCCGAACCCTAACTCGAACCCAAACCCTAACCCGAACCCTAACCCGAACCCTAACCCTAAATCTAACCCTACACCGAACACGAACCCTAACCCTAACCCTAACCCGAACCCTAACCCTAACCCGAACCCTCACCCTAACCCTAACCCCGAACCCGAAGCCTAACCCTAACCCTAACCCGAACCCTAACCCGAACCCTAAATCGAACCCCAACCCTAAACCTAACCCGAAACCGAACCCGAACCCTAACCCTAACCCGAACCCTAACCCTAACCCCACCCTAACCTTAACCCTAAACCTAACCGGAACCCTAACCCTAACCCTAACCCGACCCCTAACCCGAACCCTAACATGAACCCTAACCCTAACCCTAACTCTATCACGAACCCTAACCCTACCCCTAACCTGAACCCTAAACGTAACCCGAACCCTCACCCTAACCCTAACCCGAACCGTAACTCTAACACGAACCCGAACCATAACGCTAACCCGAAACCTAAACCGATATCAACCCTAACCCGAACCCTAACCCTAACCCGAAACCTAACCCGAACCTTAAACCTAACCCGAAACCTAAACCTAACCCGAACCCTAACCCTAACCCGAACCCTCACCCTAACCCTAACCCCGAACCCGAACCCTAACCCTAACCCTAACCCGAACCCTAACCCGAACCCTAAATCGAACCCCAACCCTAAACCTAACCCGAACCCGAACCCGAACCCTAACCCTAACCCGAACCCTAACCCTAACCCCACCCTAAACTTAACCCTAAACCTAACCGGAACCCTAACCCTAACCCTAACCCGACCCCTAACCCAAACCCTAACACGAACCCTAACCCTAACCCTAACCCTATCACGAACCCTAACCCTACCCCTAACCTGAACCCTAACCGTAACCCGAACCCTAACCCTAACCCTAACCCGAACCCTAACTCTAACCCGAACCCGAACCATAACGCTAACCCGAAACCTAAACCGAACCCAACCCTAACCCGAACCCTAACCCTAACCCGAAACCTAACCCGAACCTTAAACCTAACCCGAAACCTAAACCTAACCCGAACCCTAACCCTAAACCTAACCCGAACCCTAACCCGAACCCTAACCCTAACCCGAACCCGAACCCTAACCCTAACCCGAACCCTAACCCTAACCCTAACCCGAACCCTAAACCGAACCCTAACCCGAACCCGAACCCTAACCCTAACCCTAACCTGAACACTAACCCCTATCCCTAACCCGAACCCGAACCCTAACCCGAACCCTAACCCTAACACTAAACCGAACCCTAAACCTAACCCGAACCCTAACCCGAAACCTAACCCTAACCCTAACCCTAAACCGAAACCTAACCCTAACCCGAACCCTAACCCAAACCCGAACTCTAACCCTAACCCTAACCCGAACCTTAACCCGAACCCTAAAACTAACCCGAACCCTAACCATAACCCTAACCCTAACCCGAACACTAACCCTAACCCGATCCCTAACCCTAACCCTAACCCTAACCCGAACCCTAACCCTAACCCTAACCTAACACTAATCCGAACCCTAACCCTAACCCTAACTCTAACACTAACACCAACCCCTAAACCTAACCCGAAACCTAACCCTAACCCTACCCCGAACTCGAAACCTAACCCCTAACCCTAACCCGAACCCGAACCCTAAACCTAACCCTAACCCTAAACCTAACCCTAACCCGAAACCGAACCCTAACCCTAACCCGAACCCTAATCCCAAACCTAACCCGAACCCGAACCCTATCCCGAACCATAACCTTAACCTTAACCCGAACCCAAACCCTAACACGAACCCTAACCCTAACCCGAACCCGAACGCTAACCCTAACCCTAAACCTAACCCGCACCTTAACCCTAACCCGAACCCTAACACTAACCCTAACCCTAACCCTAACCCCTAAACCTAACCCGAACCCTAAACCTAACCCGAACCGTAACCCTATCCCTAACCTGAACCCTAACTCTAACCCTAACCCTAATCCTAACTCGAACCCTAACCCGAACCCTAACCCTAACCCTATCCCTAACCCGAACCCTAACCCGAACTCTAACTCGACACTAACCCTAACCTGAACACTAACCCCTAACCCTAACCCGTACCCGAACCCTAACACTAACCCTAACCCGAACCCTAACTCGAACCCAAACCCTAACCCGAACCCTAACCCGAACCCTAACCCTAAATCTAACCCTACACCGAACACGAACCCTAACCCTAACCCTAACCCGAACCCTAACCCTAACCCGAACCCTCACCCTAACCCTAACCCCGAACCCGAAGCCTAACCCTAACCCTAACCCGAACCCTAACCCGAACCCTAAATCGAACCCCAACCCTAAACCTAACCCGAAACCGAACCCGAACCCTAACCCTAACCCGAACCCTAACCCTAACCCCACCCTAACCTTAACCCTAAACCTAACCGGAACCCTAACCCTAACCCTAACCCGACCCCTAACCCGAACCCTAACATGAACCCTAACCCTAACCCTAACTCTATCACGAACCCTAACCCTACCCCTAACCTGAACCCTAAACGTAACCCGAACCCTCACCCTAACCCTAACCCGAACCGTAACTCTAACACGAACCCGAACCATAACGCTAACCCGAAACCTAAACCGATATCAACCCTAACCCGAACCCTAACCCTAACCCGAAACCTAACCCGAACCTTAAACCTAACCCGAAACCTAAACCTAACCCGAACCCTAACCCTAACCCGAACCCTCACCCTAACCCTAACCCCGAACCCGAACCCTAACCCTAACCCTAACCCGAACCCTAACCCGAACCCTAAATCGAACCCCAACCCTAAACCTAACCCGAACCCGAACCCGAACCCTAACCCTAACCCGAACCCTAACCCTAACCCCACCCTAAACTTAACCCTAAACCTAACCGGAACCCTAACCCTAACCCTAACCCGACCCCTAACCCAAACCCTAACACGAACCCTAACCCTAACCCTAACCCTATCACGAACCCTAACCCTACCCCTAACCTGAACCCTAACCGTAACCCGAACCCTAACCCTAACCCTAACCCGAACCCTAACTCTAACCCGAACCCGAACCATAACGCTAACCCGAAACCTAAACCGAACCCAACCCTAACCCGAACCCTAACCCTAACCCGAAACCTAACCCGAACCTTAAACCTAACCCGAAACCTAAACCTAACCCGAACCCTAACCCTAAACCTAACCCGAACCCTAACCCGAACCCTAACCCTAACCCGAACCCGAACCCTAACCCTAACCCGAACCCTAACCCTAACCCTAACCCGAACCCTAAACCGAACCCTAACCCGAACCCGAACCCTAACCCTAACCCTAACCTGAACACTAACCCCTATCCCTAACCCGAACCCGAACCCTAACCCGAACCCTAACCCTAACACTAAACCGAACCCTAAACCTAACCCGAACCCTAACCCGAAACCTAACCCTAACCCTAACCCTAAACCGAAACCTAACCCTAACCCGAACCCTAACCCAAACCCGAACTCTAACCCTAACCCTAACCCGAACCTTAACCCGAACCCTAAAACTAACCCGAACCCTAACCATAACCCTAACCCTAACCCGAACACTAACCCTAACCCGATCCCTAACCCTAACCCTAACCCTAACCCGAACCCTAACCCTAACCCTAACCTAACACTAATCCGAACCCTAACCCTAACCCTAACTCTAACACTAACACCAACCCCTAAACCTAACCCGAAACCTAACCCTAACCCTACCCCGAACTCGAAACCTAACCCCTAACCCTAACCCGAACCCGAACCCTAAACCTAACCCTAACCCTAAACCTAACCCTAACCCGAAACCGAACCCTAACCCTAACCCGAACCCTAACCCCAAACCTAACCCGAACCCGAACCCTATCCCGAACCATAACCTTAACCTTAACCCGAACCCAAACCCTAACACGAACCCTAACCCGAACCCGAACGCTAACCCTAACCCTAAACCTAACCCGCACCTTAACCCTAACCCGAACCCTAACACTAACCCTAACCCTAACCCTAAACCTAACCCTAACCCGAACCCTAACCCTAACCCAAAACCGAAACCTAACCCTAACCCTAACCCTAACCCGAACCCTAACCCTAACCCCAAACCTAAACCTAACACTAACCCTAACGCTAACCCGAACCCTAACCCTAAACCTAACCCTAACCCTAAACCTAACCCTAACCCGTACCCTAAACCTAAAACTAACCCATACCCTAACCCTAACCTAACCCGTACCCTAAACCTAACCCTAACCCTAACCCTAACCCTAACCCGTACCCTAACCCGTACCCTAAACCTAACCCTAACCCTAACCGTTTCCTAACCCTAACCCTAACCCTAACCCGTACCCTAACCCTAAATTTAACCCTAACCCTAACCCTAACCCGTACCCTATCCCTAACCCTAACCCGTACCCTAACCCTAACCCGTACACTAACCCTAACCCTAACACTTACCCTAACCCTAACCCCTGACCCTAACCCTAACCCGTACCCTAACCCTAACACGTACCCTAACCCGTACCCTAAACTTAACCCGTACCCTAACCCTAACCCTAACCCTAACCCTAACCCTAACCTTTACCCTAACCCTAACCCGTACCCTATCCCTAACCCTAACCCTAACACTAACCCGTACCCTAACCCGTACCCTAAACCGTACCCTAACCCTAACCCGTACGCTAACCCGTACCCTAACCCTACCATAAACCTAACCCTAACCCGTACCCTAAACATAAACCTAACCCTAACCCTAACCCGTACCCTAACCCTTATCCTAACCCTAACCTAACCCGTACCCTAACCCTAACCCTAACCCTAACCCTAACCCGTATCCTAACCCGTCACCCTAACCGTAACTCGTACCCTAACCCATACCCTAACCCTAACCCTAACCCTAACCCTAACCCCTAACACCTAACCCTAACCCTAACCCTAACACTAACCCTAACCCGTACTTTAACACTAACACTAACCCTAACCCTAACCCTAACCCTAACCCGTACCCTAACCCTAACCCTTAACCATACCCTAACCCGTACCCTAACCCTAACCCCTAACCCTAACCCTAACCCGTACCCTAACCCTAACCCCTAACACTAACCCTAACCCGTACCCTAAACCTAACCCTAACCCGTACCCTAAACCTAACCCTAACACTAACCATAACCCTAACCCGTACCCTAACCCTACCCTTAACCCGTACCCTAAACCTAACCCTAACCCTAACCCTAACCCTTTCCTAAACCTAACCCTAACCCTAACCCTAAACCTAACCCTAACCCGTACCCTATCCCTAACCCGTACCCTAACCATAACCCTAACCCTAAACCTAACCCTAACCAGTAACCTAACCCTAACCGGTACCCTAACCCTAACACGTACCCTAACCCGTACCCTAACCCTAACCCTAACCCTACCCCTAACCCTAACCCGTACCCTAACCCTAACCCATAACCTAACCCTAACACTAACACTAACCCTAACCCGTACCCTAAACCTAACCCTAACCAGTACCCTAACCCTAACCGGTACCCTAACCCTAACACATAACCTAACCCGTACCCTAACCCTAACCCTAACCCTAACCCGTACCCTCAACCTAACCCTAACCCGTACCCTAACCCTAGCCCAAACCCTAACCCTTTGCTAACCCTAACACTAACCCTAACCCTAACCCTAACACTAAACCTAACCCTAACCCGTACCCTAACCCTAAACCGTACCCTAACCCTAACCCGAACCCTAACCCTAACCCGTACGCTAAACCTACCACTAACCCTAACCCTAACCCTAACCCGTACCCTAACCCTAACTTTAAACCTAACCCTAACCCTAACCCGTACCCTAACCCTAACCCTAACCCGTACCCTAACCCTAACCCTAACCATAACCCGTACCCTAACCCCAACCCTAACCCTAACCCTAACCCTAACCCTAAACCTAACACTAACCCTAACACTAACCCTTTGCTAACCCTAACCCTAACCCTCACCCTAACCCTAACCCGTACCCTAACCATAACCCTAACCCTAACCCTAACCCTAACCCGTACGCTAACCCTACCACTAATACTAACGCTAACCCTAACCCGTACCCTAACCCTAACTTTAACCCTAACCCTAACACTAACCCGTACCCTAACCCTAACCCTAACCCGTACCCTAACCCTAACCCTAACCCTAACCCGTACCCTAACCCTAACCCTAAACCTAACCCTAAACCTAACACTAACCCTAACCCTTTGCTAACCCTAACCCTAAACCTCACCCTAACCCTAACCCGTACCCTAACCATAACCCTAAACCTAACCCTAACCCGTACCCTAAACCTAAAACTAACCCATACCCTAACCCTAACCTAACCCGTACCCTAAACCTAACCCTAACCCTAACCCTAACCCTAACCCGTACCCTAACCCGTACCCTAAACCTAACCCTAACCCTAACCCTTTCCTAACCCTAACCCTAACCCTAACCCGTACCCTAACCCTAAATTTAACCCTAACCCTAACCCTAACCCGTACCCTAACCCTAACCCTAACCCGTACCCTAACCCTAACCTGTACCCTACCCCTACCACTAACCCTAACCTTAACCTAACCCGTACCCTAACCCTAACCCTAAACCTAACCCTAACCCTAACCCGTACCCTAACCCTAACCCTAACACTAACCATAACCCTAACCCGTACCCTAACCCTACCCTTAACCCGTACCCTAAACCTAACCCTCAACCTAACCCTAACCCTTTCCTAACCCTAACCCTAACCCTAACACTAAACCTAACCCTAACCCGTACCCTAACCCTAACCCTAAACCTAACCCTAACCCTAACCCGTACGCTAACCCTAACCCTAACCCTAACCCTAACCCTAACCCTAACCCATACCCTAACACTAACCCATACCCTAACCCTAACCCTAACCCTAACCCTAACCCGTACCCTAAACCTAACCCTAAACCTAACCCTAACCCTAACCGGTACCCTAACCCTTTGCTAACCATAACCCTAAACCTCACCCTAACCCTAACCCGTACCCTAACCATAACCCTAACCCTAACCCTAACCCGTACCCTAACCCTAAAACTAACCCATACCCTAACCCTAACCTAACCCGTACCCTAACCCTAACCCTAACCCTAACCCGTACCCTAACCCGTACCCTAACCCGTACCCTAAACCTAACCCTAACCCTAACCCGTACCCTAACCCTAACCTGTACCCTACCCCTACCACTAACCCTAACCTTAACCTAACCCGTACCCTAACCCTAACCCTAAACCTAACCCTAACCCTAACCCGTACCCTAACCCTAACCCTAACACTAACCATAACCCTAACCCGTACCCTAACCCTACCCTTAACCCGTACCCTAAACCTAACCCTCAACCTAACCCTAACCCTTTCCTAACCCTAACCCTAACCCTAACACTAAACCTAACCCTAACCCGTACCCTAACCCTAACCCTAAACCTAACCCTAACCCTAACCCGTACGCTAACCCTAACCCTAACCCTAACCCTAACCCTAACCCTAACCCATACCCTAACACTAACCCATACCCTAACCCTAACCCTAACCCTAACCCTAACCCGTACCCTAACCCTAACCCTAAACCTAACCCTAACCCTAACCCGTACCCTAACTCTAACCATAACCCTAACCCTAACCCTAACCCGTACCTTAACCCTAACCCTAAACCTAACCCTTACCCGTACCCTAACCCTAACCCTAAACCGAACCCTAACACTAACCCGTACCCTAACACTAAACCTAACCCTAACCCTAACCCGTACCCTAACCCGTACCCTAACCCTAACGCTAACTATAACCCTAACCGTAACCCGTAACACCTAACCCTAACCCTAACCCTAAACCTAACCCGTACCCTAACCCTAACCCTAAACCTAAACCTAACCCGTACCCTAACCCTAAACCTAACCCGTATGCTAACCCTAACCCTAACCCTAACCCTAACCCGTATCCTAACCCTAAACCGTACCCTAACCCTAACCCTAACCCTAACCCCTACGCTAACCCTAACCCTAACCCTAACCCGTACCCTAACCCTAACCCGTACCCTAACCCTAACCCTAACCCCTAACCCGAACCCTAACCCTAACCCTAACCCTTACCCTAACCCTAACCCGAACCCTAACCCTAACCCTACCCTAACCCTAACCCGAACCCAACTCTAACCCGAACCCTAAACTGAACCCTAACCCGAAACATAACCCTAACCCTAACCCTAACCCGAACCCTAACCCTAACCCTAGCCGTAACCCTAACTCGAACCCTAACCCTAATCCTAACCCAAACCCTAACCCTAACCCTAACCCTAACCCTATCCCCTAACCCTAACCCGAACCCTAAACCTAACCCGAACCGTAACCCTAACCCTAACCCGAAACCTAACCCTAACCCTAACCCTAACCCTAACCCTAACCCTAACTCGAACCCTAACCCGAACACTAACCCTAACCCTAACCCTAACCCGAACCCTAAACCGAACTCTAAGTCGACCCTAACCCTAACCCCTAACCCTAACCCGAAACCTAACCCTAACCCGAAACCGTACCCGAACCCGAACCCTAACCCGAACCCGAACCCTAACCCGGACCCTAACCCGAACACTAACCCGAACCCTAACCCTAACCCTAACCCGAAATTAACCGTAATCCTAACTCTAACCCAAACCCTAAACCAAACCCTAACTCGAAACCAAACCCTAACCCGAACCCTAACCCGAACCCTAACCCTAACCCGAACCTTAACCCTAATCCTAACTCTAACCCAAACCCTAAACCAAACCCTAACTCGAACCCAAACCCTAACCCGAACCCTAACCCTAACCCGAACCCTAACCCTAACCCGAACCCGAACCCTAACCCTAACCCGAGACCTAAACCGAACCCAACCCTAACCCGAACCCTAACCCTAACCCGAAAACTAACCCTAACCTTAAACCTAACCCGAAACCTAAACCTAACCCGAACCCTAACCCTAAACCTAACCCGAACCCTAACCCGAACCCTAACCCTAACCCTAACCCGAACCCTAACCCTAACCCGAACCATAAACCTAACACTAACCCTAAGCCTAACCCGAACCCTAACCCGAAACCTAACCCTAACCTAACCTGAACACTAACTCCTAACCCTAACCCGAACCCGAACCCTAAACCGAACCCTAACCCTAAACCTAAACCGAAACCTAACCCTAACCCGAACCCTAACCCGAAACCTAAACCTAACCCTAACCCTAACCCGAACCCTAACCCGAACCCTAAACCTAACCGGAACCCGAACCCTAACCCTAACCCTAACCCTAACCCGAACCTTAATCCGAACCCTAACCCTAACCCGAACCCTAACCATAACCCTAACCCTAACCCGAACACTAACCCTATCCCGATCCCTAACCCTAACCCTAACCCTAACCCTAACCCTAACCCTAACCCGAAAGCTAACCCTAACCCTAACCTAACCCTAATCCGAACCCTAACCCTAACCCTAACACTAACCCTAACACCAACCCCTAAACCTAACCCGAAACCTAACCCTAACCCTAACCCGAACTCGAACCCTAACCCCTAACCCTAACCCGAACCCGAACCCTAAACCTAACCCTAAACCTAACGCTAACCCTAACCCTAACGCTAACCCTAACCCGAACCCGAACCCTAAACCTAAGCCGAACCATAACCCCAACCCTAACCCGAACCCGAACCCTAAACCGAACCCTAAACTTAACCTTAACCCGAACCCAAACCCTAACACGAAACCTAACCCTAACCCGAAACCGAACCCTAACCCTAACGCTAAAACTAACCCGCACCATAACCCTAACCCGAACCCGAACACTAACCCTAACCCTAAGCCTAAACCTAACCCTAACCCGAACCCTAACCCTAACCCAAAACCGAAACCTAACCCTAACCCTAACCCTAACTCTAACCCTAACCCCAACCCTAAACCTAACACTAACCCTAACGCTAACCCAAACCCTAACCCTAACCCTAACACTAACCCTAAACCTAACCTGAACCCTAACCCTAACCCAAACCCTAACCGTAACCCGAACCCTAACACTAACCCTAACCCTAACCCTAACCCTAACCCGAACCCTAACCCTAACCCTAACCCGAACCCTAACCCGAACCCTAACCCTAACCCTAACCTGAACACTAACCCCTAACCCTAACCCGAACCCGAACCCTAACCCGAACACTAACACCCACCCTAACCCGAACAATAAACCTAACCCTAACCCGAACCCTAACCCAAACCCTAACCCTAACCCTAACCTGAACACTAACCCCTAACCCTAACCCGAAACCGAACCCTAACCCGAACCCTAACCCTAACCCTAAACCGAACCCTAACCCTAACCCGAACCCTAACCCAAAACCTAACCCTAACCCTAACCCTAACCCAAACCCTAACCCTAACCCGAACCCTAACCCGAACCCGAACCCTAACCCTAACCCTAACCCTAACCCGAACCTTAACCCGAACCCTAACCCTAACCCGAACCCTAACCATAACCCTAACCCTAACCCGAACACTAACCCTAACCCGATCCCTAACACTAACCCTAACCCTAACCCTAACCCGAACCCTAACCCTAACCCTACCCTAAACCTAACCCTAACCCTAACCCTAACCCCTAACCCTAACCCGAACCCTAAACCTAACCCGAACCGTAACCCTATCCCTAACCTGAACCCTAACTGTAAACCTAACCCTAATCCTAACTCGAACCCTAACCCGAACCCTAACCCTAACCCTATCCCTAACCCAAACCCTAACCCGAACTCTAAATCGACACTAACCCTAACCCGAAACGTAACCCTAACCCGAACCCGTACCCGAAACCTCACCCTAACCCTAACCCGAAACCTAACTCGAACCCAAACCCTAACCCGAACCCTAACCCGAACGCTAACCCTAAATCTAACCCTAACCCGAACCCGAACCCAAACCCTAACCCTAACCCGAACCCTAACCCTAACCCGAACCCACACCCTAACCCTAACCCCGAACCCGAACCCTAACCCTAACCCTAACCCGAACCCTAACCCTAACCCTAAATCGAACCCCAACCCTAAACCTAACCCGAACCCGAACCCGAACCCTAACCCTAACCCGAACCCTAACCCTAACCCCACCCTAACCTTAACCCTAAACCTAACCGGAACCCTAACCCTAACCTTAACCCGACCCCTAACTCGAACCCTAACACGAATCCTAACCCTAACCCTAACCCTAACCCTATCACGAACCCTAACCCTACCCCTAACCTGAACCCTAACCGTAACCCGAACCCTAACCCTAACCCTAACCCGAACCCTAACTCTAACCCGAACCCGAACCATAACGCTAACCCGAAACCTATACCGAACCCAACCCTAACCCGAACCCTAACCCTAACCCGAAACCTAACTCGAACCTTAAACCTAACCCGAAACCTAAACCTAACCCGAACCCTAACCCTAAACCTAACCCGAACCCTAACCCGAACCCTAACCCTAACCCGAACCCGAACCCTAACCCTAACTCAAACCCTAACCCTAACCCTAACCCGAACCCTAACCCTAACCTTAACCCAAACCCTAACCGTAACCCAAACCCTAACCCTAACCCTAACCTAACCCTAACCCGAAACCTAACCCTAACCCAAAACCGAAGCCTAACCCGAACCCTAACCCTAACCCTAACCTGAACACTAACCCCTAAACCTAACCCGAACCTGAATCCTAACCCGAACCCTAACACTAACCCTAACCCGAACCATAACCCTAAACCTAACCCTAACCCTAAACCGAACCCTAACACTAACCCTAACCCGAGCCATAACCCTAAACCTAACCCTAACCCTAACCGAACCCTAACCGGAACCCGAACCCTAACCCGAACCCGAACCCTAACCATAATCCGAACCCTAACCCCAAACCTAACCCGAACCCGAACCCTAACCCGAACCCTAAACTTAACCTTAACCCGAACCCAAACCCTAACAAGAACCCTAACCCTAACCCGAACCCGAACCCTAACCCTAACCCTAAACCTAACCCACACCCTAACCCTAACCCGAACCCTAACACTAACCCTAACCCAAACCCTAAACCTAACCCTAACCCGAACCCTAACCATAACCCAAAACCGAAACCTAACCCTAACCCTAACCCTAACCCGAACCCTAACCCGAACCCTAACCCTAACCCTAACTCAAACCCTAACCCTAACCCTAAACCGAACCCTAAACCTAACCCGAATCCTAACCCTGACCCGAACCCGAACACGAATCCTAACCCTAACCCGGACCCTAAACCTAACCCTAACCCTAACCCGAACCCTAACCCAAACCCGAACCCTAACCCGAACCCGAACCCTAACCATAACCCGAACTCGAACCCTAACCTTAACCCGACCCCAAACCCTAACCCTAACCCTAACCCGAACCCTAACCCTAACCCGAAACCTACCCCTAACCCGAACCCGAACACGAACCCTAACCCTAACACGAACCCTAACCCTAACCCTAACTCGAACCCTAACCCAAACCCGAACCCTAACCCGAAACCGAACCCGAAATCTAACCCGAACCCTAACCATAACCCTAACCCTAACCCTAACCCCAACCCTAACCCGAACCCTAACTCGAACCCTAACCCGAACCCTAACCCCTAACCCTAACCCGAACCCGAACCCTAACCCGAACACGAACCCTAAACCTAACCCAAATCCGAACCCTAAACCTAACCCGAACCCGAACCCGAACGCTGACCCTAACCCTAACCCGAACCCTAACCCTAACCCTAACCCTAACCCTAACCCTAACCCGAACCCTAACCCTAACCCTACCCGAACCCTAACACGAAACCTAACTCTAACCCGAACCCTAAACTGAACCCTAACCCGAACCCTAACCCTAACCCTAACCCTAACCCTAACCCGAACCCTAACCCTAACCCTGACCCGAACCCTAACCCGAACCCTAACCCTAACCCTAACCTGAACACTAACCCCTAACCCTAACGCGAACCCGAACCCTAACCCGAACCCTAACACTCACCCTAACCCGAACCATAAACCTAACCCTAACCCTAACCCTAACCCGAACCCTAACCCGAACCCTAACCCTAACCCTAACCTGAACACTAACCCCTAACCCTAACCCGAACCCGAAACCTAACCCGAACCCTAACCCTAACCCTAAACCGAACCCTAACCCTAACCCGAACCCTAACCCAAAACCTAACCCTAACCCTAACCCTAACCCTAACCCTAACCCGAACCCTAACCCGAACACGAACCCTAACCCTAACCCTAACCCTAACCCGAACCTTAACCCGAACCCTAACCCTAACCCGAACCCTAACCATAACCCTAACCCTAACCCGAACACTAAACCTAACCCGATCCCTAACCCTAAACCTAACCCTAACCCTAACCCGAACCCTAACCCTAACCCTACCCTAACCCTAACCATAACCCTAACCCTAACCCCTAAACCTAACCCGAACCCTAAACCTAACCCGAACCGTAACCCTATCCCTAACCTGAACCCTAACTCTAACCCTAACCCTAATCCTAACTCGAACCCTAACCCGAACCCTAACCCTAACCCTATCCCTAACCCGAACCCTAACCCGAACTCTAACTCGACACTAACCCTAACCCGAAACCTAACCCTAACCCGAACCCGTACCCGAACCCTAACACTAACCCTAACCCGAACCCTAACTCGAACCCAAACCCTAACCCGAACCCTAACCCGAACCCTAACCCTAAATCTAACCCTACACCGAACACGAACCCTAACCCTAACCCTAACCCGAACCCTAACCCTAACCCGAACCCTCACCCTAACCCTAACCCCGAACCCGAAGCCTAACCCTAACCCTAACCCGAACCCTAACCCGAACCCTAAATCGAACCCCAACCCTAAACCTAACCCGAAACCGAACCCGAACCCTAACCCTAACCCGAACCCTAACCCTAACCCCACCCTAACCTTAACCCTAAACCTAACCGGAACCCTAACCCTAACCCTAACCCGACCCCTAACCCGAACCCTAACATGAACCCTAACCCTAACCCTAACTCTATCACGAACCCTAACCCTACCCCTAACCTGAACCCTAAACGTAACCCGAACCCTCACCCTAACCCTAACCCGAACCGTAACTCTAACACGAACCCGAACCATAACGCTAACCCGAAACCTAAACCGATATCAACCCTAACCCGAACCCTAACCCTAACCCGAAACCTAACCCGAACCTTAAACCTAACCCGAAACCTAAACCTAACCCGAACCCTAACCCTAACCCGAACCCTCACCCTAACCCTAACCCCGAACCCGAACCCTAACCCTAACCCTAACCCGAACCCTAACCCGAACCCTAAATCGAACCCCAACCCTAAACCTAACCCGAACCCGAACCCGAACCCTAACCCTAACCCGAACCCTAACCCTAACCCCACCCTAAACTTAACCCTAAACCTAACCGGAACCCTAACCCTAACCCTAACCCGACCCCTAACCCAAACCCTAACACGAACCCTAACCCTAACCCTAACCCTATCACGAACCCTAACCCTACCCCTAACCTGAACCCTAACCGTAACCCGAACCCTAACCCTAACCCTAACCCGAACCCTAACTCTAACCCGAACCCGAACCATAACGCTAACCCGAAACCTAAACCGAACCCAACCCTAACCCGAACCCTAACCCTAACCCGAAACCTAACCCGAACCTTAAACCTAACCCGAAACCTAAACCTAACCCGAACCCTAACCCTAAACCTAACCCGAACCCTAACCCGAACCCTAACCCTAACCCGAACCCGAACCCTAACCCTAACCCGAACCCTAAACCTAACCCTAACCCGAACCCTAAACCGAACCCTAACCCGAACCCGAACCCTAACCCTAACCCTAACCTGAACACTAACCCCTATCCCTAACCCGAACCCGAACCCTAACCCGAACCCTAACCCTAACACTAAACCGAACCCTAAACCTAACCCGAACCCTAACCCGAAACCTAACCCTAACCCTAACCCTAAACCGAAACCTAACCCTAACCCGAACCCTAACCCAAACCCGAACTCTAACCCTAACCCTAACCCGAACCTTAACCCGAACCCTAAAACTAACCCGAACCCTAACCATAACCCTAACCCTAACCCGAACACTAACCCTAACCCGATCCCTAACCCTAACCCTAACCCTAACCCGAACCCTAACCCTAACCCTAACCTAACACTAATCCGAACCCTAACCCTAACCCTAACTCTAACACTAACACCAACCCCTAAACCTAACCCGAAACCTAACCCTAACCCTACCCCGAACTCGAAACCTAACCCCTAACCCTAACCCGAACCCGAACCCTAAACCTAACCCTAACCCTAAACCTAACCCTAACCCGAAACCGAACCCTAACCCTAACCCGAACCCTAACCCCAAACCTAACCCGAACCCGAACCCTATCCCGAACCATAACCTTAACCTTAACCCGAACCCAAACCCTAACACGAACCCTAACCCTAACCCGAACCCGAACGCTAACCCTAACCCTAAACCTAACCCGCACCTTAACCCTAACCCGAACCCTAACACTAACCCTAACCCTAACCCTAAACCTAACCCTAACCCGAACCCTAACCCTAACCCAAAACCGAAACCTAACCCTAACCCTAACCCTAACCCGAACCCTAACCCTAACCCCAAACCTAAACCTAACACTAACCCTAACGCTAACCCGAACCCTAACCCTAAACCTAACCCTAACCCTAAACCTAAACCAAACCCGAACCCGAAACCTAACACTAACCCTAACCCGAACCCGAACCCTAACCCTACCCGAAACCTAACCCTAACCCTAACCCGACCCCGAACCCGAACCCTAACCCTAACCCTAACCCGAACCCTAACCCTAACCCGAACCCTAACCCTAAACGTAACTCGAACCCTAACCCTAACCCTAAACGGAACCCTAAACCTAACCCGAATCCTAACCCTAACCCGAACCCGAACACGAATCCTAACCCTAACCCGAACCCTAAACCTAACTCTAACCCTAACCCGAACCCGAACCCTAAACCTAACCCGACCCCAAACCCTAACCCTAACCTTAACCCGAAACCTAACCCTATCCCGAACCCTACCCCTAACCCGAACCCGAACCCGAACCCTAACCCTAACACGAAACCTAACCCTAACCCTAACTCGAACCCTAACCCAAACCCGAACACTAACCCGAACCCGAACCCGAACCCTAACCCGAACCCTAACCCTAACCCTAACCCTAACCCTAACCCCAACCCTAACCCGAACCCTAACCCGAACCCTAACCCCTAAACCTAACCCGAACCCGAACCCTAACCCGAACCCGAACCCTAAACCTAACCCGAACCCGAACCCTAAACCTAACCCGAACCCGAACCCGAACCCTGACCCTAACCCTAAACCGAACCCTAACCCTAACCCTAACCCTAACCCTAATCCTAACCCGAACCCTAACCCTAACCCTACCCGAACCCTAACCCGAAACCTAACTCTAACCCGAACCCTAAACTGAACCCTAACCCGAACCCTAACCCTAACCCTAACCCTAACCCGAACCCTAACCCTAACCCTAACCCTAACCTGAACACTAACCGCTAACCCTAACCCGAACCCGAACCCTAACCCGAAACCTAACACTCACCCTAACCCGAACCATAAACCTAACCCTAACCCTAACACTAACCCGAACCCTAACCCGAACCCTAACCCTAACCCTAAACCGAACCCTAACCCTAACCCGAACCCTAACCCAAAACCTAACCCTAACCCTAACCCTAACCCAAACCCTAACCCTAACCCGAACCCTAACCCGAACCCGAACCCTAACCCTAACCCTAACCCTAACCCTAACCCCTAACCCTAACCCGAACCCTAAACCTAACCCGAACCGTAACCCTATCCCTAACCTGAACCCTAACTCTAACCCTAACTCTAACCCTAACCCTAATCCTAACTCGAACCCTAACCCGAACCCTAACCCTAACCCTATCCCTAACCCGAACCCTAACCCGAAACCTAACACTCACCCTAACCCGAACCATAAACCTAACCCTAACCCTAACACTAACCCGAACCCTAACCCGAACCCTAACCCTAACCCTAAACCGAACCCTAACCCTAACCCGAACCCTAACCCAAAACCTAACCCTAACCCTAACCCTAACCCAAACCCTAACCCTAACCCGAACCCTAACCCGAACCAGAACCCTAACCCTAACCCTAACCCTAACCCTAACCCCTAACCCTAACCCGAACCCTAAACCTAACCCGAACCGTAACCCTATCCCTAACCTGAACCCTAACTCTAACCCTAACTCTAACCCTAACCCTAATCCTAACTCGAACCCTAACCCGAACCCTAACCCTAACCCTATCCCTAACCCGAACCCTAACCCGAACTCTAACTCGACACTAATCCTAACCCGAAACCTAACCCTAACCCGAACCCGTACCCGAACCCTAACCCTAACCCTAACCCGAACCCTACACCGAACCCAAAACCTAACCCGAACCCTAACCCGAACCCCAACCCTAAATCTAACCCTAACCCGAACCCGAACCCTAAACCTAACCCTAACCCGAATCCTAACCCTAACCCGAACCCTCACCCTAACCCTAACCCCGAACCCGAACCCTAACCCCAACCCTCACCCGAACCCTAACCCGAACCCTAAATCGAACCCCAACCCTAAACCTAACCCGAACCCGAACCCGAACCCTAACCCTAACCCGAACCCTAACCCTAACCCCACCCTAACCTTAACCCTAAACCTAACCGGAACCCTAACCCTAACCCTAAGCCGACCCCTAACCCGAACCCTAACACGAACCCTAAACCTAACCCTAACCCGAACCCTAACTCTAACCCGAACCCGAACCATAACGCTAACCTAAAACCTAAACCGAACCCAACCCTAACCCGAACCCTAACCCTAACCCAAAACCTAACCCGAACCTTAAACCTAACCCGAAACCTAAACCTAACCCGAACCCTAACCCTAAACCTAACCCGAACCCTAACCCGAACCCTAACCCTAACCCGAACCCGAACCCGAAACCTAACCCTAACCCTAACCCAAACCCAAACCGTAACCCGAACCCTAACCCTAACCCTAACCTAACCCTAACCCGAAACCTAACCCTAACCCTAACCCGAACCCTAACCCGAACCCTAACCCTAACCCTAACCTGAACACTAACCCCTAACCCTAACCCGAACCTGAACCCTAACCCGAACCCTAACACTAACCCTAACCCGAACCATAACCCTAAACCTAACCCTAACCCTAAACCGAACCCTAACACTAACCCTAACCCGAGCCATAACCCTAAACCTAACCCTAACCCTAAACCGAACACTAACCCGAACCCGAACCCTAACCCTAACCCTAACCTGAACACTAACCCCTAACCCTAACCCGAACCCGAACCCTAACCCGAACCCTAAACCTAACCCTAAACCGAACCCTAAACCTAACCCGAACCCTAACCCGAATCCTAACCCTAACCCTAACCCTAAACCGAAACCTAACCCTAACCCGAACCCTAACCCAAACCTGAACCCTAACCCTAACCCTAACCCTAACCCGAACCTTAACCCGAATCCTAACCCTAACCCGAACCCTAACCATAACCCTAACCCTAACCCGAACACTAACCCTAACCCGATCCCTAACCCTAACCCGAACCCTAACCCTAACCCAAAACCTAACCCGAACCTTAAACCTAACCCGAAACCTAAACCTAACCCGAACCCTAACCCTAAACCTAACCCGAACCCTAACCCGAACCCTAACCCTAACCCGAACCCGAACCCGAAACCTAACCCTAACCCTAACCCAAACCCAAACCGTAACCCGAACCCTAACCCTAACCCTAACCTAACCCTAACCCGAAACCTAACCCTAACCCTAACCCGAACCCTAACCCGAACCCTAACCCTAACCCTAACCTGAACACTAACCCCTAACCCTAACCCGAACCTGAACCCTAACCCGAACCCTAACACTAACCCTAACCCGAACCATAACCCTAAACCTAACCCTAACCCTAAACCGAACCCTAACACTAACCCTAACCCGAGCCATAACCCTAAACCTAACCCTAACCCTAAACCGAACACTAACCCGAACCCGAACCCTAACCCTAACCCTAACCTGAACACTAACCCCTAACCCTAACCCGAACACGAACCCTAACCCGAACCCTAACCCTAACCCTAAACCGAACCCTAAACCTAACCCGAACCCTAACCCGAATCCTAACCCTAACCCTAACCCTAAACCGAAACCTAACCCTAACCCGAACCCTAACCCAAACCTGAACCCTAACCCTAACCCTATCCCTAACCCGAACCTTAACCCGAATCCTAACCCTAACCCGAACCCTAACCATAACCCTAACCCTAACCCGAACACTAACCCTAACCCGATCCCTAACCCTAACCCGAACCCTAACCCTAACCCTAACCTAACCCTAATCCGAACCCTAACCCTAACCCTAACCCTAACTCTAACACTAACACCAACACCTAAACCTAACCCGAAACCTAACCCTAACCCTACCCCGAACTCGAAACCTAACCCCTAACCCTAACCCTAAACCTAACCCAAACCCGAACCCGAAACCTAACACTAAACCTAACCCGAACCCGAACCGTAACCCTACCCGAAACCTAACCCTAACCCTAACCCGACCCCGAACCCGAACCCTAACCCTAACCCTAACCCGAACCCTAACCCTAACCCGAACCCTAACCCTAACCCTAACTCGAACCCTAACCCTAACCCTAAACGGAACCCTAAACCTAACCCGAATCCTAACCCTAACCCGAACACGAATCCTAACCCTAACCCGAACCCTAAACCTAACCCTCACCCTAACCCGAACCCTAACCCAAAACCGAACCCTAACCCGAACCCGAACCCTAACCATAAACCGAACCCGAACCCTAACCCTAACCCGACCCCAAACCCTAACCCTAACCCTAACCCGAACCCTAACCCTAACCCGAACCCTACCCCTAACCCGAACCCGAACCCGAACCCTAACCCTAACACGAAACCTAACCCTAACCCAAACTCGAACCCTAACCCTAACCCGAACCCTAACCCGAACCCGAACCCTAACCCTAACCCTAACCCTAACCCGAACCTTAACCCGAACCCTAACCCTAACCCGAACCCTAACCATAACCCTAACCCTAACCCGAACACTAACCCCAACCCGATCCCTAACCCTAACCCTAACCCTTACCCTAACCCGAACCATAACCCTAACCCTACCCTAACCCTAACCCTAACCCTAACCAATACCCCTAAACCTAACCCGAACCCTAAACCTAACCCGAACCGTAACCCTATCCCTAACCTGAACCCTAACTCTAAACCTAACCCTAATCCTAACTCGAACCCTAACCCGAACCCTAACCCTAACCCTATCCCTAACACGAACCCTAACCCGAACTCTAACTCGACACTAACCCTAACCCGAAACCTAACCCTAACCCGAACCCGTACCCGAACCCTAACCCTAACCCTAACCCGAACCCTAACTCGAAACCAAACCCTAACCCGAAACCTAACCCTAACCCGAACCCGTACCCGAACCCTAACCCTAACCCTAACCCGAACCCTAACTCGAACCCAAACCCTAACCCGAACCCTAACCCGAACCCTAACCCTAAATCTAACCCTAACCCTAACCCGAACCCGAACCCTAACCCTAACCCTAACCCGAAACCTAACCCTAACCCGAACCCTCACCCTAACCCTAACCCCGAACCCGAACCCTAACCCTAACCCTAACCCGAACCCTAACCCGAACCCTAAATCGAACCCCAACCCTAAACCTAACCCGAACCCGAACCCTAACCCTAACCCGAACCCTAACCCTAACCCTAACTCGAACCCTAACCCTAACCCTAAACGGAACCCTAAACCTAACCCGAATCCTAACCCTAACCCGAACCCGAACACGAATCCTAACCCTAACCCGAACCCTAAACCTAACCCTAACCCTAACCCGAACCCTAACCCAAAACCGAACCCTAACCTGAACCCGAACCCTAACCATAACCCGAACCCGAACCCTAACCCTAACCCGACCCCAAACCCTAACCCTAACCCTAACCCGAACCCTAACCCTAACCCGAACCCTACCCCTAACCCGAACCCGAACCCGAACCCTAACCCTAACACGAACCCTAACCCTAACCCTAACTCGAACCCTAACCCTAACCCGAACCCTAACCCGAACCCGAACCCTAACTCGAACCCAAACCCTAACCCGAACCCTAACCCGAACCCTAACCCTAAATCTAACCCTAACCCGAACCCGAACCCTAACCCTAACCCCACCCTAACCTTAACCCTAAACCTAACCGGAACCCTAACCCTAACCCTAACCTGACCCCTAACCCGAACCCTAACACGAACCCTAACCCTAACCCTAACCCTAACCCTATCACGAACCCTAGCCCTACCCCTAACCTGAACCCTAAACGTAACCCGAACCCTAACCCTAACCCTAACCCGAACCCTAACTCTAACCCGAACCCGAACCATAACGCTAACCCGAAACCTAAACCGAACCCAACCCTAACCCGAACCCTAACCCTAACCCGATACCTAACCCGAACCTTAAACCTAACCCGAAACCTAAACCTAACCCGAACCCTAACCCTAAACCTAACCCGAACCCTAACCCGAACCCTAAACCTAACCCGAACCCGAACCCTAACCCTAACCCGAACCCTAACCCTAACCCTAACCCTAACCCGAACCCTAACCCTAACCCTAACCCAAACCCTAACCGTAACGCGAACCCTAACCCTAACCCTAACCTAACCCTAACCCGAAACCTAACCCTAACCCTAACCCGAACCCTAACCCGAACCTTAACCCTAACCCTAACCTGAACACTAACCCCTAACCCTAACCCGAACCTGAACCCTAACCCGAACCCTAACACTAACCCTAACCCGAACCATAACCCTAAACCTAACCCTAACCCTAAACCGAACCCTAACACTAACCCTCACCCGAGCCATAACCCTAAACCTAACCCTAACCCTAAACCGAACCCTAACCTGAACCCGAACCCTAACCCTAACCCTAACCTGAACACTAACCCCTAACCCTAACCCGAACCCGAACCCTAACCCGAACCCTAACCCTAACCCTAAACCGAACCCTAAACCTAACCCGAACCCTAACCCGAAACCTAACCCTAACCCTAACCCTAAACCGAAACCTAACCCTAACCCGAACCCTAACCCAAACCCGAACCCGAACCTTAACCCTAACCCTAACCCGAAACTTAACCCGAACCCTAACCCTAACCCGAACACTAACCATAACCCTAACCCTAACCCGAACACAAACCCTAACCCGATCCCTAACCCTAACCCTAACCCTAACCCTAACCCGAACCCTAACCCTAACCCTAACCTAACCCTAATCCGAACCCTAACCCTAACCCTAACTCTAACACTAACACCAACCCCTAAACCTAACCCGAAACCTAACCCTAACCCTACCCCGAACTCGAAACCTAACCCCTAACCCTAACCCGAACCCGAACCCTAAACCTAACCCTAACCCTAACCCTAACCCTAACCCGAACCCGAACCCTAACCCTAACCCGAACCCTAACCCCAAACCTAACCCGACCCGAACCCTAACCCGAACCCTAACATTAACCTTAACCCGAACCCAAACCCTAACCCTAAACCTAACCCGCACCCTAACCCTAACCCGAACCCTAACACTAACCCTAACCCTAACCCTAAACCTAACCCTAACCCGAACCCTAACCCTAACCCTATACCGAAACCTAACCCTAACCCTAAACCTAACCCGAACCCTAACCCTAACCCCAAACCTAAAACTAACACTAACCCTAACGCTAACCGGAACCCTAACCCTAAACGTAACCCTAACCCTAAACCTAACCCAAACCCGAACCCGAACCCTAACACTAACCCTAACCCGAACCCGAACCCTAACCCTACCCGAAACCTAACCCTAACCCTAACCCGACCCCGAAACCGAACCCTAACCCTAACCCTAACCCGAACCCTAACCCTAACCCGAACAATAACACTAACCCTAACTCGAACCCTAACCCTAACCCTAAACCGAACCCTAAACCTAACCCGAATCCGAACCCTAACCCGAACCCGAACACGAATCCTAACCCTAACCCGAACCCTAAACCTAACCCTAACCCTAACCCGAACCCTAACCCAAACCCGAACCCTAACCCGAACCCGAACCCTAACCATAACCCGAACCCGAACCCTAACCCTAACCCGACCCCAAACCCTAACCCTAACCCTAACCCGAACCCTAACCCTAACCCGAACCCTACCCCTAACCCGAACCCGAACCCGAACCCTAACCCTAACACGAACCCTAACCCTAACCCTAACTCGAACCCTAACCCAAACCCGAACCCTAACCCGAACCCGAACCCTAACCCGAACCCTAACCCTAACCCTAACCCTAACCCTAACCCGAACCCGAACCCTAAACCTAACCCGAACCCGAACCCGAACCCTGACCCTAACCCTAACCCGAACCCTAACCCAAACCCTAAACCTAACCCGAACCCTAACCCTAACCCTACCCGACCCTAACCCGAAACCTAACTCTAACCCGAACCCTAAACTGAACCCTAACCTGAACCCTAACCCTAACCCTAAACCTAAACCTAACCCGAACCCTAACCCTAACCCTAACCTTAACCCTAACCCTAACCCGAACCCTAACCCTAATCCTAACCCAAACCCTAACCCTAACCCTAACCCTAACCCTAAACCCTAACCCTAAACCGAACCCTAAACCTAACCCGAACCGTAACCCTAACCCTAACCCGATCCCTAACCCTAACCCTAACCCTAACCCTAACTCGAACCCTAAACCGAACCCTAACCCTAACCCTAACCCTAACCCGAACCCGAACCCTAAACCGAACTCTAACTCGACCCTAACCCTAACCCCTAACCCTAACCCGAAACCTAACCCTAACACGAAACCGTACCCGAACCGGAACCCTAAACCGAACCCGAACCCTAACCCGAACCCGAACCCTAAACCTAACCCGAACCGTAACCCTAACCCTAACCCGAACCCTAAATCTAACCCTAACTCGAACCCTAACCCGAACCCTAACCCTAACCCTAACCCTAACCCGAACCCTAACCCGAAATCTAACTCGAGCCTAACCCTAACTCCTAAACCTAACCCGAAACCTAACCCTAACCCGAACCCGTACCCGAACCCGAACCCTAACCCGAACCCGAACCCTAACCCGAACCCTAACCCGAACCCTAACCCGTACCCTAACCCGAACCCTAACCCTAACCTTAACCAGAACCCTAACACTAATCCTAACTCTAACCCAAACCCTAACCCGAACCCTAACTCGAACCCAAACCCTAAACCGAACACTAACCCGAACACTAACCCTAACCCTAACCCGAACCCTAACCCTAACCCTAACCCAAAACCTAACCGTAACCCGAACCCTAACCCTAACCCTAACCCTAGCCCTAACCCGAACCCTAACCCTAACCCTAACCCGAACACTAACACGAACCCTAACCCTAACCCTAACCTGAACACTAACCCCTAACCCTAACCCGAACCCGAACCCTAACACGAACCCTAACACTCACCCTAACGCGAACCATAAACCTAACCCTAACCCTAACCCGAACCCTAACCCGAACCCTAAACCTAACCCTAACCTGAACACTAACCCCTATCCCTAACCCGAACCCGAACCCTAACCCGAACCCTAACCCTAACCCTAAACCGAACCCTAACCCTAACCCGAACCCTAACCCAAAACCTAACCCTAACCCTAACCCTAAACCAAACCCTAACCCTAACCCGAACCCTAACCCGAACCCGAACCCTAACCCTAACCCTAACCCTAACCCGAACCTTAACCCGAACCCTAAACCTAACCCGAACCCTAACCATAACCCTAACCCTAACCCGAACACTTACCCTAACCCGATCCCTAACCCTAACCCTAACCCTAACCCTAACCCGAACCCTAACCCTAACCTTACCCTAACCCTAACCCTAACCCTAACCCTAACCCCTAACCCTAACCCGAACCCTAAACCTAACCCGAACCGTAACCCTATCCCTAACCTGAACCCTAACTCTAACCCTAACCCTAATCCTAACTCGAACCCTAACCTGAACCCTAACCCTAACCCTATCCCTAACCCGAACCCTAACCCGAACTCTAACTCGACACTAACCCTAACCCGAAACCTAACCCTAACCCGAACCCGTACCCGAACCCTAACCCTATCCCTAACCCGAACCCTAACACTAATCCTAACTCTAACCCAAACCCTAACCCGAACCCTAACTCGAACCCAAACCCTAACCCGAACCCTAACCCGAACCCTAACCCTAAATCTAACCTTAACCCGAACCCGAACCCTAACCCTAACCCTAACCCGAAACCTAACCCTAACCCGAACCCTCACCCTAACCCGAACCCCGAACCCGAACCCTAACCCTAACCCTAACCCGAACCCTAAGCCGAACCCTAAATCGAACCCCAACCCTAAACCTAACCCGAACCCGAACCCGAACCCTAACCCTAACCCGAACCCTAACCCTAATCCCACCCTAACCTTAACCCTAAACCTAACCGGAACCCTAACCCTAACCCTAACCCGACCCCTAACCCGAACCCTAACACGAACCCTAACCCTAACCCTAACCCTAACCCTATCACGAACCCTAACCCTACCCCTAACCTGAACCCTAACCGTAACCCGAACCCTAACCCTAACCCTAACCCGAACCCTAATTCTAACCCGAACCCGAACCATAACGCTAACCCGAAACCTAAACCGAACCCAACCCTAACCCGAACCCTAACCCTAACCCGAAACCTAACCCGAACCTTAAACCTAACCCGAAACCTAAACCTAACCCGAAACCTAACCCTAAACCTAACCCGAACCCTAACCCGAACCCTAAACCTAACCCGAACCCGAACCCTAACCCTAACCCGAACCCTAACCCTAACCCTAACCCGAAACCTAACCCTAACCCTAACCCAAACCCTAACCGTAACCCGAACCCTAACCCTAACCCTAACCTAACCCTAACCCGAAACCTAACCCTAACCCTAACCCGAACCCTAACCCGAACCCTAACCCTAACCCTAACCTGAACACTAACCCCTAACCCTAACCCGAACCTGAACCCTAACCCGAACCCTAACACTAACCCTAACCCGAACCATAACCCTAAACCTAACCCTAACCCTAAACCGAACCCTAACACTAACCCTAACCCGAGCCATAACCCTAAACCTAACCCTAACCCTAAACCGAACCCTAACCCGAACCCGAACCCTAACCCTAACCCTAACCTGAACACTAACCCCTATCCCTAACCCGAACCCGAACCCTAACCCGAACCCTAACCCTAACCCTAAACCGAACCCTAAACCTAACCCGAACCCTAACCCGAATCCTAACCCTAACCCTAACCCTAAACCGAAACCTAACCCTAACCCGAACCCTAACCCAAACCTGAACCCTAACCGTAACCCTAACCCTAACCCTAACCCGAACCTTAACCCGAATCCTAACCCTAACCCGAACCCTAACCATAACCCTAACCCTAACCCGAACACTAACCCTAACCCGATCCCTAACCCTAACCCGAACCCTAACCCTAACCCTAACCTAACCCTAATCCGAACCCTAACCCTAACCCTAACCCTAACTCTAACACTAACACCAACACCTAAACCTAACCCGAAACCTAACCCTAACCCTACCCCGAACTCGAAACCTAACCCCTAACCCTAACCCTAAACCTAACCCAAACCCGAACCCGAAACATAACACTAAACCTAACCCGAACCCGAACCGTAACCCTACCCGAAACCTAACCCTAACCCTAACCCGACCCCGAACCCGAACCCTAACCCTAACCCTAACCCGAACCCTAACCCTAACCCGAACCCTAACCCTAACCCTAACTCGAACCCTAACCCTAACCCTAAACGGAACTCTAAACCTAACCCGAATCCTAACCCTAACCCGAACCCGAACACGAATCCTAACCCTAACCCGAACCCTAAACCTAACCCTAACCCTAACCCGAACCCTAACCCAAAACCGAACCCTAACCCGAACCCGAACCCTAACCATAACCCGAACCCGAACCCTAACCCTAACCCGACCCCAAACCCTAACCCTAACTCTAACCCGAACCCTAACCCTAACCCGAACCCTACCCCTAACCCGAACCCGAACCCGAACCCTAACCCTAACACGAACCCTAACCCTAACCCTAACTCGAACCCTAACCCTAACCCGAACCCTAACCCGAACCCGAACCCTAACCCTAACCCTAACCCTAACCCGAACCTTAACCCGAACCCTAACCCTAACCCGAACCCTAACCATAACCCTAACCCTAACCCGAACACTAACCCCAACCCGATCCCTAACCCTAACCCTAACCCTAACCCTAACCCGAACCCTAACCCTAACCCTACCCTAACCCTAACCCTAACCAATACCCCTAAACCTAACCCGAACCCTAAACCTAACCCGAACCGTAAACCTATCCCTAACCTGAAACCTAAATCTAAACCTAACCCTAATCCTAACTCGAACCCTAACCCGAACCCTAACCCTAACCCTATCCCTAACCCGAACCCTAACCCGAACTCTAACTCGACACTAACCCTAACCCGAAACCTAACCCTAACCCAAACCCGTACCCGAACCCTAACCCTAACCCTAACCCGAACCCTAACTCGAACCCAAACCCTAACCCGAAACCTAACCCTAACCCGAACCCGTACCCGAACCCTAACCCTAACCCTAACCCGAACCCTAACTCGAACACAAACCCTAACCCGAACCCTAACCCGAACCCTAACCCTAAATCTAACCCTAACCCGAACCCGAAACCTAACCCTAACCCTAACCCGAAACCTAACCCTAACCCGAACCCTCACCCTAACCCTAACCCCGAACCCGAACCCTAACCCTAACCCTAACCCGAACCCTAACCCGAACCCTAAATCGAACCCCAACACTAAACCTAACCCGAACCCGAACCCTAACCCTAACCCGAACCCTAACCCTAACCCCACCCTAACCTTAACCCTAAACGTAACCGGAACCCTAACCCTAACCCTAACCCGACCCCTAACCCGAACCCTAACACGAACCTTAACCCTAACCCTAACCCTAACCCTATCACGAACCCTAACCCTACCCCTAACCTGAACCCTAACCGTAACCCGAACCCTAACCCTAACCCTAACCCGAACCCTAACTCTAACCCGAACCCGAACCATAACGCTAACCCGAAACCTAAACCGAACCCAACCCTAACCCGAACCCTAACCCTAACCCGATACCTAACCCGAACCTTAAACCTAACCCGAAACCTAAACCGAACCCAACCCTAACCCGAACCCTAACCCTAACCCGATACCTAACCCGAACCTTAAACCTAACCCGAAACCTAAACCTAACCCGAACCCTAACCCTAAACCTAACCCGAACCCTAACCCGAACCCTAACCCTAACCCTAAACCGAACCCTAAACCTAACCCGAACCCTAACCCGAAACCTAACCCTAACCCTAACCCTAAACCGAAACCTAACCCTAACCCGAACCCTAACCCAAACCCGAACCCTAACCTTAACCCTAACACTAACCCGAAACTTAACCCGAACCCTAACCCTAACCCGAACACTAAACATAACCCTAACCCTAACCCTAACCCGAACCCTAACCCTAACCCTAACCTAACCCAAACCCGAACCCTAACCTTAACCCTAACACTAACCCGAAACTTAACCCGAACACAAACCCTAACCCGATCCCTAACCCTAACCCTAACCCTAACCCTAACCCGAACCCTAACCCTAACCCTAACCTAACCCTAATCCGAACCCTAACCCTAACCCTAACTCTAACACTAACACCAACCCCTAAACCTAACCCGAAACCTAACCCTAACCCTACCCCGAACTCGAAACCTAACCCCTAACCCTAACCCGAACCCGAACCCTAAACCTAACCCTAACCCTAACCCTAACCCTAACCCGAACCCGAACCCTAACCCTAACCCGAACCCTAACCCCAAACCTAACCCGAACCCGAACCCTAACCCGAACCCTAACATTAACCTTAACCCGAACCCAAACCCTAACCCTAAACCTAACCCGCACCCTAACCCTAACCCGAACCCTAACACTAACCCTAACCCTAACCCTAAACCTAACCCTACTCCGAACCCTAACCCTAACCCTATACCGAAACCTAACCCTAACCCTAAACCTAACCCGAACCCTAACCCTAACCCCAAACCTAAAACTAACACTAACCCTAACGCTAACCGGAACCCTAACCCTAAACGTAACCCTAACCCTAAACCTAACCCAAACCCGAACCCGAACCCTAACACTAACCCTAACCCGAACCCGAACCCTAACCCTACCCGAAACCTAACCCTAACCCTAACCCGACCCCGAAACCGAACCCTAACCCTAACCCTAACCCGAACCCTAACCCTAACCCGAACAATAACCCTAACCCTAACTCGAACCCTAACCCTAACCCTAAACCGAACCCTAAACCTAACCCGAATCCGAACCCTAACCCGAACCCGAACACGAATCCTAACCCTAACCCGAACCCTAAACCTAACCCTAACCCTAACCCGAACCCTAACCCAAACCCGAACCCTAACCCGAACCCGAACCCTAACCATAACCCGAACCCGAACCCTAACCCTAACCCGACCCCAAACCCTAACCCTAACCCTAACCCGAACCCTAACCCTAACCCGAACCCTACCCCTAACCCGAACCCGAACCCGAACCCTAACCCTAACACGAACCCTAACCCTAACCCTAACTCGAACCCTAACCCAAACCCGAACCCTAACCCGAACCCGAACCCTAACCCGAACCCTAACCCTAACCCTAACCCTAACCCGAACCCGAACCCTAAACCTAACCCGAACCCGAACCCGAACCCTGACCCTAACCCTAACCCGAACCCTAACCCTAACCCTAAACCTAACCCGAACCCTAACCCTAACCCTACCCGACCCTAACCCGAAACCTAACTCTAACCCGAACCCTAAACTGAACCCTAACCCGAACCCTAACCCTAACCCTAACCCTAAACCTAACCCGAACCCTAACCCTAACCCTAACCTTAACCCTAACCCTAACCCGAACCCTAACGCTAATCCTAACCCAAACCCTAACCCTAACCCTAACCCTAACACTAAACCCTAACCCTAAACCGAACCCTAAACCTAACCCGAACCGTAACCCTAACCCTAACCCGAACCCTAACCCTAACCCTAACCCTAACCCTAACCCTAACTCGAACCCTAAACCGAACCCTAACCCTAACCCTAACCCTAACCCGAACCCGAACCCTAAACCGAACTCTAAATCGACCCTAACCCTAACCCCTAACCCTAACCCGAAACCTAACCCTAACCCGAAACCGTACCCGAACCGGAACCCTAAACCGAACCCGAACCCTAACCCGAAACCGAACCCTAAACCTAACCCGAACCGTAACCCTAACCCTAACCCGAACCCTAAATCTAACCCTAACTCGAACCCTAACCCGAACCCTAACCCTAACCCTAACCCTAACCCGAACCCTAACCCGAAATCTAACTCGAGCCTAACCCTAACTCCTAAACCTAACCCGAAACCTAACCCTAACCCGAACCCGTACCCGAACCCGAACCCTAACCCGAACCCGAACACTAACCCGAACCCTAACCCGAACCCTAACCCGAACCCTAACCCGAACCCTAACCCTAACCTTAACCAGAACCCTAACACTAATCCTAACTCTAACCCAAACCCTAACCCGAACCGTAACTCGAACCCAAACCCTAAACCGAACACTAACCCGAACACTAACCCTAACCCTAACCCGAACCCTAACCCTAACCCGAACCCTAACCCTAACCCTAACCCGAACACTAACACGAACCCTAACCCTAACCCTAACCTGAACACTAACCCCTAACCCTAACCCGAACCCGAACCCTAACCCGAACCCTAACCCTAACCCTAACCTGAACACTAACCCCTATCCCTAACCCGAACCCGAACCCTAACCCGAACCCTAACCCTAACCCTAAACCGAACCCTAACCCTAACCCGAACCCTAACCCAAAACCTAACCCTAACCCTAACCCTAAACCAAACCCTAACCCTAACCCGAACCCTAACCCGAACCCGAACCCTAACCCTAACCCTAACCCTAACCCGAACCTTAACCCGAACCCTAAACCTAACCCGAACCCTAACCATAACCCTAACCCTAACCCGAACACTTACCCTAACCCGATCCCTAACCCTAACCCTAACCCTAACCCTAACCCTAACCCGAACCCTAACCCTAACCTTACCCTAACCCTAACCCTAACCCTAACCCTAACCCCTAACCCTAACCCGAACCCTAAACCTAACCCGAACCGTAACCCTATCCCTAACCTGAACCCTAACTCTAACCCTAACCCTAATCCTAACTCGAACCCTAACCCGAACCCTAACCCTAACCCTATCCCTAACCCGAACCCTAACCCGAACTCTAACTCGACACTAACCCTAACCCGAAACCTAACCCTAACCCGAACCCGTACCCGAACCCTAACCCTATCCCTAACCCGAACCCTAACACTAATCCTAACTCTAACCCAAACCCTAACCCGAACCCTAACTCGAACCCAAACCCTAACCCGAACCCTAACCCGAACCCTAACCCTAAATCTAACCTTAACCCGAA
>JAVLSZ010000077.1:1487500-1512500 GCA_032313775.1 Urocyon cinereoargenteus | reverse complement strand
ACCCTAACACGAACCCTAACACTAACCCTAACCCTAACCCTAAACCTAACCCTAACCCGAACCCTAACCCTAACCCTATACCGAAACCTAACCCTAACCCTAAACCTAACCCGAACCCTAACCCTAACCCCAAACCTAAAACTAACACTAACCCTAACGCTAACCGGAACCCTAACCCTAAACGTAACCCTAACCCTAAACCTAACCCAAACCCGAACCCGAACCCTAACACTAACCCTAACCCGAACCCGAACCCTAACCCTACCCGAAACCTAACCCTAACCCTAACCCGACCCCGAAACCGAACCCTAACCCTAACCCTAACCCGAACCCTAACCCTAACCCGAACAATAACCCCAACCCTAACCCGAACCCTAACCCTAACCCGAAACCTAACCCGAAACTTAAACCTAACCCGAAACCTAAACCTAACCCGAACCCTAATCCTAAACCTAACCCGAACCCTAACCCGAACCCTAATCCTAACCCGAACCCGAACCCTAACCCTAACCCGAACCCTAACCCTAACCCTAACCCGAACCCTAACCCTAACCCTAACCCAAACCCTAACCGTAACCCGAACCCTAACCCTAACCCTAACCTAACCCTAACCCGAAACCTAACCCTAACCCTAACCCGAACCCTAACCCGAACCCTAACCCTAACCCTAACCCTAACCAGAACACTAACCCCTAACCCTAACCCGAACCTGAACCCTAACCCGAACCCTAACACTAACCCTAACCCGAACCATAACCCTAAACCTAACCCTAACCCTAAACCGAACCCTAACACTAACCCTAACCCGAGCCATAACCCTAAACCTAACCCTAACCCTAAACCGAACCCTAACCCGAACCCGAACCCTAACCCTAACCCTAACCTGAACACTAACCCCTAACCCTAACCCGAACCCTAACCCGAACCCTAACCCTAACCCTAAACCGAACCCTAAACCTAACCCGAACCCTAACCCGAAACCTAACCCTAACCCTAACCCTAAACCGAAACCTAACCATAACCCGAACCCTAACCCAAACCCGAACCCTAACCCTAACCCTAACCCTAACCCGAAACTTAACCCGAACCCTAACCCTAACCCGAACCCTAACCATAACCCTAACCCTAACCCGAACACTAACCCTAACCCGATCCCTAACCCTAACCCTAACCCTAACCCGAACCCTAACCACAACCCTAACCTAACCCTAATCCGAACCCTAACCCTAACCCTAACTCTAACACTAACACCAACCCCTAAACCTAACCCGAAACCTAACCCTAACCCTACCCCGAACTCGAAACCTAACCCCTAACCCTAACCCGAACCCGAACCCTAACCCTAACCCGAACCCTAACCCCAAACCTAACCCGAACCCGAACCCTAACCCGAACCCTAACCTTAACCTTAACCCGAACCCAAACCCTAACCCTAAACCTAACCCGCACCCTATCTTAACCCGAACCCTAACACTAACCCTAACCCTAACCCTAAACCTAACCCTAACCCGAACCCTAACCCTAACCCAAAACCGAAACCTAACCCTAACCCTAAACCTAACACGAACCCTAACCCTAACCCCAAACCTAAACCTAACACTAACCCTAACGCTAACCGGGACCCTAACCCTAAACCTAACCCTAACCCTAAACCTAAACCAAACCCGAACCCGAACCCTAACACTAACCCTAACCCGAACCCGAACCCTAACCCTACCCGAAACCTAACCCTAACCCTAACCCGACCCCGAAACCGAACCCTAACCCTAACCCTAACCCGAACCCTAACCCTAACCCGAACAATAACCCTAACCCTAACTCGAACCCTAAACCTAACCTTAAACCGAACCCTAAACCCTAAACCTAACCCGAATCCTAACCCTAACCCGAACCCGAACACCAATCCTAACCCTAACCCGAACCCTAAACCTAACCCTAACCCTAAACCGAACCCTAACCCAAACCCGAACCCTAACCCGAACCCGAACCCTAACCATAACACGAACCCGAACCCTAACCCTAACCCGACCCCAAACCCTAACCCTAACCCTAATCCGAACCCTAACCCTAACCCGAACCCTACCCCTAACCCGAACCCGAACCCGAACCCTAACCCTAACACGAACCCTAACCCTAACCCTAACTCGAACCCTAACCCAAACCCGAACCCTAACCCGAACCCGAACCCGAACCCTAACCCGAACCCTAACCCTAACCCTAACCCTAACCCTAACCCCAACCCTAACCCGAACCCTAACCCGAACCCTAACCCGAACCCTAACCCCTAACCCTAACCCGAACCCTAACCCGAACCCGAACCCTAAACCTAACCCGAACCCGAACCCTAAACCTAACCCGAACCCGAACCCGAACCCTGACCCTAACCCTAACCCTAACCCTAACCCTAACCCGAACCCTAACCCTAACCCTACCCGAACCCTAACCCGAAACCTAACTCTATACCGAACCCTAAACTGAACCCTAACCCGAACCCTAACTCTAAACCTAAACCTAACCCGAACCCTAACCCTAACCCTAACCCTAACCCTAACCCGAACCCTAACCCTAACCTTAACCCAAACCCTAACCCTAACCCTAACCCTAACCCTAACCCCTAACCCTAACCCGAACCCTAAACCTAACCCGAACCGTAACCCTAACCCTAACACGAACCCTAACCCTAACCCTAACCCTAACCCTAACTCGAACCCTAAACCGAACCCTAACCCTAACCCTAACCCTAACCCGAACCCGAACCCTAAACCGAACTCTAACTCGACCCTAACCCTAACCCCTAACCCTAACCCGAAACCTAACCCTAACCCGAAACCGTACCCGAACCGGAACCCTAAACCGAACCCGAACCCTAACCCGAACCCGAACCCTAAACCTAACCCTAAACCTAACCCTAACCCTAACCCGAACCCTAACCCGAAATCTAACTCGACCCTAACGCTAACCCCTAAACCTAACCCGAAACCTAACCCTAACCCGAACCCGTACCCGAACCCGAACCCTAACCCGAACCCGAACCCTAACCCGAACCCTAACCCGAACCCTAACCCGAACCCTAACCCGAACCCTAACCCTAACCTTAACCAGAACCCTAACACTAATCCTAACTCTAACCCAAAACCTAACCCGAACCCTAACTCGAACCCAAACCCTAAACCGAACACTAACCCGAACCCTAACCCTAACCCTAACCCGAACCCTAACCCTAAACCTAACCCAAACCCTAACCGTAACCCGAACTCTAACCCTAACCCTAACCCTAGCCCTAACCCGAACCCTAACCCTAACCCTAACCCGAACACTAACCCGAACCCTAACCCTAACCCTAACCTGAACACTAACCCCTAACCCTAACCCGAAACCGAACCCTAACACGAAACCTAACACTCACCCTAACCCGAACCATAAACCTAACCCTAACCCTAACCCTAACCCGAACCCTAACACGAACCCTAACCCTAACCCTAACCTGAACACTAACACCTAACCCTAACCCGAAACCGAACCCTAACCCGAACCCTAACCCTAACCCTAAACCGAACCCTAACCCTAACCCGAACCCTAACCCAAAACCTAACCCTAACCCTAACCCTAACCCAAACCCTAACCCTAACCCGAACCCTAACCCGAACCCGAACCCTAACCCTAACCCTAACCCTAACCCGAACCTTAACCCGAACCCTAACCTTAACCCGAACCCTAACCATAACCCTAACCCTAACCCGAACACTAACCCTAACCCGATCCCTAACCCTAACCCTAACCCTAACCCGAACCCTAACCCTAACCTTACCCTAACCCTAACCCTAACCCTAACCCTAACCCCTAACCCTAACCCGAACCCTAAACCTAACCCGAACCGTAACCCTATCCCTAACCTGAACCCTAACTCTAACCCTAACCCTAATCCTAACTCGAACCCTAACCCGAACCCTAACCCTAACCCTATCCCTAACCCGAACCCTAACCCGAACTCTAACTCGACACTAACCCTAACCCGAAACCTAACCCTAACCCGAACCCGTACCCGAACCCTAACCCTAACCCTAACCCGAACCCTAACACTAATCCTAACTCTAACCCAAACCCTAACCCGAACCCTAACTCGAACCCAAACCCTAACCCTAAATCTAACCTTAACCCGAACCCGAACCCTAACCCTAACCCTAACCCGAACCCTAAACCTAACCCGAACCCTCACCCTAATCCTAACCCCGAACCCGAACCCTAACCCTAACCCTAACCCGAACCCTAACCCGAACCCTAAATCGAAACCCAACCCTAAACCTAACCCGAACCCGAACCCGAACCCTAACCCTAACCCGAACCCTAACCCTAACCCCACCCTAACCTTAACCCTAAACCTAACCGGAACCCTAACCCTAACCCTAACCCGACCCCTAACCCGAACCCTAACACGAACCCTAACCCTAACCCTAACCCTAACCCTATCACGAACCCTAACCCTACCCCTAACCTGAACCCTAACCGTAACCCGAACCCTAACCCTAACCCGAACCCTAATTCTAACCCGAACCCAAACCATAACGCTAACCCTAAACCTAAACCGAACCCAACCCTAACCCGAACAATAACCCTAACCCGAAACCTAACCCGAACCTTAAACCTAACCCGAAACCTAAACCTAACCCGAAACCTAACCCTAAACCTAACCCGAACCCTAACCCGAACCCTAAACCTAACCCGAAACCGAACCCTAACCCTAACCCGAACCCTAACCCTAACCCTAACCCGAAACCTAACCCTAACCCTAACCCAAACCCTAACCGTAACCCGAAACCGAACCCTAACCCTAACCTAACCCTAACCCGAAACCTAACCCTAACCCTAACCCGAACCCTAACCCGAACCCTAACACTAACCCTAACCTGAACACTAACCCCTAACCCTAAACCGAACCTGAACCCTAACCCGAACCCTAACACTAACCCTAACCCGAACCATAACCCTAAACCTAACCCTAACCCTAAACCGAACCCTAACACTAACCCTAACCCGAGCCATAACCCTAAACCTAACCCTAACCATAAACCGAACCCTAACCCGAACCCTAACCCTAACCCTAACCTGAACACTAACCCCTAACCCTAACCCGAATCCGAACCCTAACCCGAACCCTAACCCTAACCCTAAACCGAACCCTAACCCTAACCCGAACCCTAACCCGAAACCTAACCCTAACCCTAACCCTAAACCGAAACCTAAACCTAACCCGAACCCTAACCCGAACCCGAACCCTAACCCTAACCCTAACCCTAACCCGAACCTTAACCCGAACCCTAACCCTAACCCGAACCCTAACCATAACCCTAACCCTAACCCGAACACTAACCCTAACCCGATCCCTAACCCTAACCCTAACCCTAACCCTAACCCTAACCCGAACCCTAACCCTAACCCTAACCTAACCCTAATCCGAACCCTAACCCTAACCCTAACTCTAACACTAACACCAACCCCTAAACCTAACCCGAAACCTAACCCTAACCCTAACCCGAAATCGAAACCTAACCCCTAACCCTAACCCGAACCCGAACCCTAAACCTAACCCTAACCCTAACCCTAACCCTAACCCGAACCCGAACCCTAATCCTAACCCGAAACCTAACCCCAAACCTAACCCGAACCCGAACCCTAACCCGAACCCTAACCTTAACCTTAACCCGAACCCAAACCCTAACACGAACCCTAACCCTAACCCGAACCCGAACCCTAACCCTAACCATAAACCTAACCCGCACCCTAAACCTAACCCGAACCCGAACACTAACCCTAACCCTAACCCTAAACCTAACCCTAACCCGAACCCTAACCCTAACCCAAAACCGAAAACTAACCCTAACCCTAACCCTAACCCTAACACTAAACCTAACCCCAAACCTAAACCTAACACTAACCCTAACGCTAACCCGACCACTAACCCTAAACCTAACCCTAACCCTAAACCTAACCCAAACCCGAACCCGAACCATAACACTAACCCTAACCCGAACCCGAACCCTAACCCTACCCGAAACCTAACCCTAACCCTAACCCGACTCGGAACCCGAACCCTAACCCGAACCCTAACCCGAACCCTAACCCTAAATCTAACCCTAACCCGAACCCGAACCCTAACCCTAACCCTAACCCGAACCCTAACCCTAACCCGAACCCTCACCCTAACCCTAACCCCGAACCCGAACCCTAACCCTAACCCTAACCCGAACCCTAACCCGAACCCTAAATCGAACCCCAACCCTAAACCTAACCCGAACCCGAACCCTAACCCTAACCCGAACCCTAACCCTAACCCCACCCTAACCTTAACCCTAAACCTAACCGGAACCCTAACCCTAACCCTAACCCGACCCCTAACCCGAACCCTAACACGAACTCTAACCCTAACCCTAACCCTAACCCTATCACGAACCCTAAACCTACCCCTAACCTGAACCCTAACCGTAACCCGAACCCTAACCCTAACCCTATCACGAACCCTAACCCTAACCCTAACCCTAACCCTATCACGAACCCTAACCCTAACCCTAACCTGAACCCTAACCGTAACCCGAAACCTAACCCTAACCCTAACACGAACCCTAACTCTAACCCGAACCCGAAACATAACGCTAACCCGAAACCTAAACCGAACCCAACCCTAACCCGAACACTAACCCTAACCCGAAACCTAACCCGAACCTTAAACCTAACCCGAAACCTAAACCTAAACCGAACCCTAACCCTAACCCTAACCCGGACCCTAAATCTAACCCTAACTCGAACCCTAACCCGAACCCTAACCCTAACCCTAACCCTAACCCGAACCCTAACCCGAAATCTAACTCGACCCTAACCCTAACCCCTAAACCTAACCCGAAACCTAACCCTAACCCGAACCCGTACCCGAACCCTAACCCTAACCCGAACCTTAACCCGAACCCGAACCCTAACCCGAACCCTAAACCGAACCCTAACCCGAACCCTAACCCTAACCTTAATCAGAACCCTAACACTAATCCTAAACCTAACCCAAACCCTAACCCGAACCCTAACTCGAACCCAAACCCTAAACCGAAAACTAACCCGAACCCTAATCCTAACCCTAACCCGAACCCTAACCCTAACCCTAACCCAAACCCTAACCGTAACCCGAAACATAACCCTAACCCAAAACCTAACCCTAACCCGAACCCTAACCCTAACCCTAACCCGAACACTAACCCGAACCGTAAACCTAACCCTAACCTGAACACTAACCCCTAACCCTAACCCGAACCAGAAACCTAACCCGAACCCTAACACTCACCGTAACCCGAACCATAAACCTAACCCTAACACTAAACCTAACCCGAACCCTAACCCCAACCCTAACCCTAACCCTAACCAGAACACTAACCCCTAACCCTAACCCGAACCCGAACCCTAACCTGAACCCTAACCCTAATCCTAAACCGAACCCTAACCCTAACCCGAACCCTAACCCAAAACCTAACCCTAACCCTAACCCTAACCCAAACCCTAACCCTAACCCGAACCCTAACCCGAACCCGAACCCTAACCCTAACCCTAAACCGAACCTTAACCCTAACCCTAACCCTAACCCGAACCCTAACCATAACCCTAACCCTAACCCGAACACTAACCCTAACCCGATCCCTAACCCTAACCCTAACCCTAACCCTAACCCTAACCCCAACCCTAACCCTAACCTTACCCTAACCCTAACCCTAACCCTAACCCTAACCCCTAACCCTAACCCGAACCCTAAACCTAACCCGAACCGTCACCCTATCCCTAACCTGAACCCTAACTCTAACCCTAACCCTAATCCTAACTCGAAACCTAACCCGAACCCTAACCCTAACCCTATCCCTAACCCGAACCCTAACCCGAACTCTAACTCGACACTAACCCTAACCCGAAACCTAACCCTAACCCGAACCCGTACCCGAACCCTAACCCTAACCCTAACCCGAACCCTAACACTAATACTAACTCTAACCCAAACCCTAACCCGAACCCTAACTCGAACAAAACCCTAACCCGAACCCTAACCCGAACCCTAACCCTAAATCTAACCTTAACCCGAACCCGAACCCTAACCCTAACCCTAACCCGAACCCTAACCCTAACCCGAACCCTCACCCTAACCCTAACCCTAACCCCGAACCCGAACCCTAACCCTAACCCTAACCCGAACCCTAACCCGAACCCTAAATCGAACCCCAACCCTAAACCTAAACACACCCGAACCCGAACCCTAACCCTAACCCGAACCCTAACCCTAACCCCACCCTAACCTTAACCCTAAACCTAACCGGAACCCTAACCCTAACCCTAACCCGACCCCTAACCCGAACCCTAACACGAACCCTAACCCTAACCCTAACCCTAACCCTATCACGAACCCTAACCCTACCCCTAACCTGAACCCTAACCGTAACCCGAACCCTAAACCTAACCCTAACCCGAACCCTAATTCTAACCCGAACCCGAACCATAACGCTAACCCGAAACCTAAACCGAACCCAACCCTAACCCGAACCATAACCCTAACCCGAAACCTAACCCGAACCTTAAACCTAACCCGAAACCTAAACCTAACCCGAAACCTAACCCTAAACCTAACCCGAACCCTAACCCGAACCCGAACCCTAACCCGAACCCTAACCCTAACCCTAAACCGAACCCTAACCCTAACCCGAACCCTAACCCGAAACCTAACCCTAACCCTAACCCTAAACCGAAACCTAACCCTAACCCGAACCCTAACCCGAACCCGAACCCTAACCCTAACCCTAACCCTAACCCGAACCTTAACCCGAACCCTAACCCTAACCCGAACCCTAACCATAACCCTAACCCTAACCCGAACACTAACCCTAACCCAATCCCTAACCCTAACCCTAACCCTAACCCTAACCCGAACCATAACCCTAACCCTAACCTAACCCTAATCCGAACCCTAACCCTAACCCTAACTCTAACACTAACACCAACCCCTAAACCTAACCCGAAACCTAACCCTAACCCTACCCCGAACTCGAAACCTAACCCCTAACCCTAACCCGAACCCGAACCCTAAACCTAAACCTAACCCTAACCCTAAACCTAACCCAAACCCGAACCCGAACCATAACACTAACCCTAACCCGAACCCGAACCCTAACCCTACCCGAAACCTAACCCTAACCCTAACCCGACTCCCGAACCCGAACCCTAACCCGAACCCTAACCCTAAATCTAACCCTAACCCGAACCCGAACCCTAACCCTAACCCTAACCCGAACCCTAACCCTAACCCGAACCCTCACACTAACCCTAACCCCGAACCCGAACCCTAACCCTAACCCTAACCCGAACCCTAACCCGAACCCTAAATCGAACCCCAACCCTAAACCTAACCCGAACCCGAACCCTAACCCTTACCCGAACCCTAACCCTAACCCCACCCTAACCTTAACCCTAAACCTAACCGGAACCCTAACCCTAACCCTAACCCGACCCCTAACCCGAACCCTAACACGAACCCTAACCCTAAACATAACCCTAACCCTATCACGAACCCTAACCCTACCCCTAACCTGAACCCTAACCGTAACCCGAACCCTAACCCTAACCCTATCACGAACCCTAACCCTAACCCTAACCCTAACCCTATCACGAACCGTAACCCTAACCCTAACCTGAACCCTAACCGTAACCCGAACCCTAACCATAACCCTAACACGAACCCTAACTCTAACCCGAACCCGAACCATAACGCTAACCCGAAACCTAAACCGAACCCAACCCTAACCCGAACCCTAACCCTAACCCGAAACCTAACCCGAACCTTAAACCTAACCCGAAACCTAAACCTAACCCGAACCCTAACCCTAACCCTAACCCGAACCCTAAATCTAACCCTAACTCGAACCCTAACCCGAACCCTAACCCTAACCCTAACCCTAACCCGAACCCTAACCCGAAAACTAACTCGACCCTAACCCTAACCCCTAAACCTAACCCGAAACCTAACCCTAACCCGAACCCGTACCCGAACCCGAACCCTAACCCGAACCCGAACCCTAACCCGAACCGTAACCCGAACCCTAACCCGAACCCTAACCCGAACCCTAACCCTAACCTTAACCAGAACCCTAACACTAATCCTAACTCTAACCCAAACCCTAACCCGAACCCTAACTCGAACCCAAACCCTAAACCGAACACTAACCCGAACCCTAACCCTAAACCTAACCCGAACCATAACCCTAACCCTAACCCAAACCCTAACCGTAACCCGAACCCTAACCCTAACCCTAAACCTAACCCTAACACGAACCCTAACCCTAAACCTAACCCGAACACTAACCCAAACCATAAACCTAACCCTAACATGAACACTAACCCCTAACCCTAACCCGAACCCGAACCCTAACCCGAACCCTAACACTCACCCTAACCCGAACCATAACCTAACCCTAACCCTAACCCTAACCCGAACCCTAACCCGAACCCTAACCCTAACCCTAACCTGAACACTAACCCCTAACCCTAACCCGAACCCGAACCCTAATCCGAACCCTAACCCTAACCCTAAACCGAACCCTAACCCTAACCCGAACCCTAACCCAAAACCTAACCCTAACCCTAACCCTAACCCAAACCCTAACCCTAACCCGAACCCTAACCCGAACCCGAACCCTAACCCTAACCCTAACCCTAACCCGAACCTTAACCCGAACCCTAACCCTAACCCGAACCCTAACCATAACCCTAACCCTAACCCGAACACTAACCCTAACCCGATCCCTAACCCTAACACTAACCCTAACCCTAACCCGAACCCTAACCCTAACCTTACCCTAAGCCTAACCCTAACCCTAACCCTAACCCCTAACCCTAACCCGAACCGAAAACCTAACCCGAACCGTCACCCTATCCCTAACCTGAACCCTAACTCTAACCCTAACCCTAATCCTAACTCGAACCCTAACCCGAACCATAACCCTAACCCTTTCCCTAACCCGAACCCTAACCCGAACTCTAACTCGACACTAACCCTAACCCGAAACCTAACCCTAACCCGAACCCGTACCCGTACCCGAACCCTAACCCTAACCCTAACCCGAACCCTAACACTAATCCTAACTCTAACCCAAACCCTAACCCGAACCCTAACTCGAACCCAAACCCTAACCCGAACCCTAACCCGAACCCTAACCCTAAATCTAACCTTAACCCGAACCCGAACCCTAACCCTAACCCTAACCCGAACCCTAACCCTAACCCGAACCCTCACCCTAACCCTAACCCCGAACCCGAACCCTAACCCTAACCCTAACCCGAACCCTAACCCGAACCCTAAATCGAACCCCAACCCTAAACCTAAACCGAACCCGAACCCGAACCCTAACCCTAACCCGAACCCTAACCCTAACCCCACCCTAACCTTAACCCTAAACCTAACCGGAACCCTAACCCTAACCCTAACCCGACCCCTAACCCGAACCCTAACACGAACCCTAACCCTAACCCTAACCCTAACCCGAACCCTAACCCGAACCCTAACACGAACCCTAACCCTAACCCGAACCCTAACCCTACCCCTAACCTGAACCCTAACCGTAACCCGAACCCTTACCCTAACCCTAACCCGAACCCTAACCCTAACCCGAACCCGAACCATAACGCTAACCCGAAACCTAAACCGAACCCAACCCTAACCCGAACCCTAACCCTAACCCGAAACCTAACCCGAACCTTAAACCTAAACCGAAACCTAAACCTAACCCAAACCCTAACCCCAAACCTAACCCGAACCCTAACCCGAACCCTAACCCTAACCCTAAACCGAACCCTAACCCTAACCCGAACCCTAACCCTAACCCTAACCCGAACCCTAACCCTAACCCTAACCCAAACCCTAACCGTAACCCGAAACCTAACCCTAACCCTAACCTAACCCTAACCCGAAACCTAACCCTAACCCTAACCAGAACCCTAACCCGAACCAACCCTAACCCTAACCTGAACACTAACCCCTAACCCGAACCCGATCCTGAACCCTAACCCGAACCCTAACAGTAACCCTAACCCGAACCATAACCCTAAACCTAACCCTAACCCTATACCGAACCCTAACACTAACCCTAAAACGAACCATAACCCTAAACCTAACCCTAACCCTAAACCGAACCCTAACCCGAACCCTAACCCTAACCCTAACCTGAACACTAACCCCTAACCCTAACCCGAACCCGAACCCTAACCCGAACCCTAACCCTAACCCTAAACCGAACCCTAACCCTAACCCGAAACCTAACCCGAAACCTAACCCTAACCCTAACCCTAAACCGAAACCTAACCCTAACCCGAATCCTAACCCGAACCCGAACCCTAACCCTAAACCTAACCCTAACCCGAACCTTAACCCGAACCCTAACCCTAACCCGAACCCTAACCATAACCCTAACCCTAACCCGAACACTAACCCTAACCCGATCCATAACCCTAAACCTAACCCTAACCCTAACCCGAACCCTAACCCTAACCCTAACCTAACCCTAATGCGAACCCTAACCCTAACCCTAACTCTAACACTAACACCAACCTCTAAGCCTAACCCGAAACCTAACCCTAAACCTAACCCGAACTCGAACCCTAACCCCTAACCCTAACCCGAACCCGAACCCTAAACCTAACCCTAACCCTAACCCTAACCCGAACCCGAACCCTAACCCTAACCCGAACCCTAACCCCAACCCTAACCCCAACCCGAACCCTAACCCGAACCCTAACCTTAACCTTAACCCGAACCCAAACCTAACACGAAACTTAACCCTAAACCGAACCCGAACCCTAACCCTAACCCTAAACCTAACCCGCACCCAAACCCTAACCCGAACCCGAACACTAACCCTAACCCTAACCCTAAACCTAACCCTAACCCGAACCCTAAACCTAACCCAAAACCGAAACCAAACCCTAACCGTAACCCGAACCCTAACCCTAACCCTAACCCTAACCCTAACCCGAATCGTAACCCTAACCCTAACCAGAACCCTAACCCTAACCCGAACCCTAACCCTAAGCCGAATCCGAACCCGAACCCTAACCCTAACACGAACCCTAACCCTAACCCTAACCCGAACCCTAACCCAAACCCGAACCCTAACCCGGACCCGAAACCTAAACCTAACCTAACCCTAACCCTAACCCGAACCCTAACCCTAACCCTAACCCTAACCCCAACCCTAAACCGAACCCTAACCCGAACCCTAACCCGAACCCTAACCCCTAACCCTAACCCGAACCCGAACCCTAACCCGAACCCGAACCCTAACCCTAACCCTAACCTAACCCTAATGCGAACCCTAACCCTAACCCTAACTCTAACACTAACACCAACCTCTAAGCCTAACCCGAAACCTAACCCTAAACCTAACCCGAAATCGAACCCTAACCCCTAACCCTAACCCGAACCCGAACCCTAAACCTAACCCTAACCCTAACCCTAACCCGAACCCGAACCCTAACCCTAACCCGAACCCTAACCCCAACCCTAACCCCAACCCGAACCCTAACCCGAACCCTAACCTTAACCTTAACCCGAACCCAAACCTAACACGAAACTTAACCCTAAACCGAACCCGAACCCTAACCCTAACCCTAAACCTAACCCTAACCCGAACCCTAAACCTAACCCAAAACCGAAACCAAACCCTAACCGTAACCCGAACCCTAACCCTAACCCTAACCATAACCCTAACCCGAATCGTAACCCTAACCCTAACCAGAACCCTAACCCTAACCCGAAACCTAACCCTAAGCCGAATCCGAACCCGAACCCTAACCCTAACACGAACCCTAACCCTAACCCTAACCCGAACCCTAACCCAAACCCGAACCCTAACCCGGACCCGAAACCTAAACCTAACCTAACCCTAACCCTAACACGAACCCTAACCCTAACCCTAACCCTAACCCCAACCCTAAACCGAACCCTAACCCGAACCCTAACCCGAACCCTAACCCCTAACCCTAACCCGAACCCGAACCCTAACCCGAACCCGAACCCTAACCCTAACTTGAACCCGAACCCTAACCCTAACCCGAACCCGAACACGAAACCTAACCCTAACCCTAACCCGAAACCTAACACTAACCCTAACCCTAACACTAACCCGAACCCTCACCCTAACCCTAACCCGAACCCTAACCCGAAACCTACCTCTAACCCGAACCCTAAACTGAACCCTAACCCTTACCCTAACCCTAACCCTAACCCAAACCCGAACCCTAACCCTAACCCTAACCCGAACCCTAACCCTAACCCGAACCCTAACCCAAACCCTAACCCAAACCCTAACCCTAACCCTAACCCTAAACCTAACCCCTAACCCTAACCCGAACCCTAAACCTAACCTGAACCGTAACCCTAACCCTAACCTGAACCCTAACTCTAACCCTAACCCTAATCCTAAATCGAAACCTAACCCGAACCCTAACCCTAACCCTAACCCTAACCCGAACCCTAACCCGAACTCTAACTCGACACTAACCCTAACCCGAAACCTAACCCTAACCCGAACCCGAACCCTAACCCTAACCCTAACCCGAACCCTAACCCTAACCCGAACCCTCACCCTAACCCTAAACCCGAACGCGAACCCTAACCCTAACCCTAACCCGAACCCTAACCCGAACCCTAAATCGAACCCCAACCCTAACGCTAACCCGAACCCGAAACCGAACCCTAACCCTAACCCGACCTTAACCCTAACCCCACCCTAAACATAACCCTAACCGGAACCCTAACCCTAACCCTAACCCGACCCCTAACCCGAACCCTAACACAAACCCTAACCCTAACCCTAACCCGAACCCTAACACGAACCCTAACCCTAACCCTAACCCTAACCCGAACCCTAACCCGAACCCTAACACGAACCCTAACCCTAACCCGAACCCTAACCCTACCCCTAACCTGAACCCTAACCGTAACCCGAACCCTTACCCTAACCCTAACCCGAACCCTAACCCTAACCCGAACCCGAACCATAACGCTAACCCGAAACCTAAACCGAACCCAACCCTAACCCGAACCCTAACCCTAACCCGAAACCTAACCCGAACCTTAAACCTAAACCGAAACCTAAACCTAACCCAAACCCTAACCCCAAACCTAACCCGAACCCTAACCCGAACCCTAACCCTAACCCTAAACCGAACCCTAACCCTAACCCGAACCCTAACCCTAACCCTAACCCGAACCCTAACCCTAACCCTAACCCAAACCCTAACCGTAACCCGAAACCTAACCCTAACCCTAACCTAACCCTAACCCGAAACCTAACCCTAACCCTAACCAGAACCCTAACCCGAACCAACCCTAACCCTAACCTGAACACTAACCCCTAACCCGAACCCGATCCTGAACCCTAACCCGAACCCTAACAGTAACCCTAACCCGAACCATAACCCTAAACCTAACCCTAACCCTATACCGAACCCTAACACTAACCCTAAAACGAACCATAACCCTAAACCTAACCCTAACCCTAAACCGAACCCTAACCCGAACCCTAACCCTAACCCTAACCTGAACACTAACCCCTAACCCTAACCCGAACCCGAACCCTAACCCGAACCCTAACCCTAACCCTAAACCGAACCCTAACCCTAACCCGAAACCTAACCCGAAACCTAACCCTAACCCTAACCCTAAACCGAAACCTAACCCTAACCCGAATCCTAACCCGAACCCGAACCCTAACCCTAAACCTAACCCTAACCCGAACCTTAACCCGAACCCTAACCCTAACCCGAACCCTAACCATAACCCTAACCCTAACCCGAACACTAACCCTAACCCGATCCATAACCCTAAACCTAACCCTAACCCTAACCCGAACCCTAACCCTAACCCTAACCTAACCCTAATGCGAACCCTAACCCTAACCCTAACTCTAACACTAACACCAACCTCTAAGCCTAACCCGAAACCTAACCCTAAACCTAACCCGAACTCGAACCCTAACCCCTAACCCTAACCCGAACCCGAACCCTAAACCTAACCCTAACCCTAACCCTAACCCGAACCCGAACCCTAACCCTAACCCGAACCCTAACCCCAACCCTAACCCCAACCCGAACCCTAACCCGAACCCTAACCTTAACCTTAACCCGAACCCAAACCTAACACGAAACTTAACCCTAAACCGAACCCGAACCCTAACCCTAACCCTAAACCTAACCCGCACCCAAACCCTAACCCGAACCCGAACACTAACCCTAACCCTAACCCTAAACCTAACCCTAACCCGAACCCTAAACCTAACCCAAAACCGAAACCAAACCCTAACCGTAACCCGAACCCTAACCCTAACCCTAACCCTAACCCTAACCCGAATCGTAACCCTAACCCTAACCAGAACCCTAACCCTAACCCGAACCCTAACCCTAAGCCGAATCCGAACCCGAACCCTAACCCTAACACGAACCCTAACCCTAACCCTAACCCGAACCCTAACCCAAACCCGAACCCTAACCCGGACCCGAAACCTAAACCTAACCTAACCCTAACCCTAACCCGAACCCTAACCCTAACCCTAACCCTAACCCCAACCCTAAACCGAACCCTAACCCGAACCCTAAACCGAACCCTAACCCCTAACCCTAACCCGAACCCGAACCCTAACCCGAACCCGAACCCTAACCCTAACTTGAACCCGAACCCTAACCCTAACCCGAACCCGAACACGAAACCTAACCCTAACCCTAACCCGAAACCTAACACTAACCCTAACCCTAACACTAACCCGAACCCTCACCCTAACCCTAACCCGAACCCTAACCCGAAACCTACCTCTAACCCGAACCCTAAACTGAACCCTAACCCTTACCCTAACCCTAACCCTAACCCAAACCCGAACCCTAACCCTAACCCTAACCCGAACCCTAACCCTAACCCGAACCCTAACCCAAACCCTAACCAAAACCCTAACCCTAACCCTAACCCTAACCCTAACCCCTAACCCTAACCCGAACCCTAAACCTAACCTGAACCGTAACCCTAACCCTAACCTGAACCCTAACTCTAACCCTAACCCTAATCCTAACTCGAACCCTAACCCGAACCCTAACCCTAACCCTAACCCTAACCCGAACCCTAACCCGAACTCTAACTCGACACTAACCCTAACCCGAAACCTAACCCTAACCCGAACCCGAACCCTAACCCTAACCCTAACCCGAACCCTAACCCTAACCCGAACCCTCACCCTAACCCTAAACCCGAACACGAACCCTAACCCTAACCCTAACCCGAACCCTAACCCGAACCCTAAATCGAACCCCAACCCTAACGCTAACCCGAACCCGAAATCGAACCCTAACCCTAACCCGAACCTTAACCCTAACCCCACCCTAAACAAAACCCTAACCGGAACCCTAACCCTAAACCTAACCCGACCCCTAACCCGAACCCTAACACAAACCCTAACCCTAACCCTAACCCTAACCGTAACACGAACCCTAACCCTAACCCGAACCCGAACCCTAACCCTAACCCGAACCAGAACGCTAACGCTAACCCGAAACCTAAACCGAACCCAACCCTAACCCGACCCCTAACCCGAACCCTAACACAAACCCTAACCCTAACCCTAACCCTAACCGTAACACGAACCCTAACCCTAACCGTAACCCGAACCCTAACCCTAACCCTAACCTAACCCTAAACCGAAACTTAACCCTAACCCTAAACCGAACCCTAACCCGAACCCTAACCCTAACCCTAACCTGAACACTAACCCCTAACCCTAACCCGAACGCGAACCCTAACCAGAACCCTAACCCTAACCCTAAACCGAACCCTAACCCTAACCCGAACCCTAACCATAACCCTAACCCTAACCCTACCCCTAACCCGAACCTTAACCTGAACCCTAACCCTAACCCGAACCCTAACCATAACCCTAACCCTAACCCTAACCCTAACCCTAACCCGAACCCGAACCGAACACTAACCTAACCCGAACCCTAACCCTAACCCTAACCCGAACTCTAACCCAAACACGAACCCTAACCCGAAACTGAACCCTAACCCTAAACCGAAACCGAACCCTAACCCTAACCCTAACCCGAACCCTAACTCTAACCGTAACCCTAAACCTAACCCGCACCCTAACCCTAACCAGAACCCGAACACTAACCCTAACCCTAAACCTAAACCTAAACCTAAACCTAACCCGAACCCTAACCCTAACCCAAAACCGAAACCTAACCCTAAAACTAACCCTAACCCTAACCCTAAACCTAACCCCAAACCTAAACCTAACACTAACCCTAACGCTAACCCGAACCCTAACCCTAACCCTAACCCTAAACCTAACCCAAACCCGAACCCGAACCCTAACACTAACCCTTACCCGAACCCGAACCCTAACCCTAACCCGAAACCTAACCCGAACCTTAAACCTAAACCGAAACCTAAACCTAACCCGAACCCTAACCCTAACCCTAACCCGAACCCTAACCCTAACCCGAACCCTAACCCTAACCCTATCCCGAACCCTAACCCTAACCCTAACCCAAACCCTAACCGTAACCCGAACCCTAACCCTAACCCTAACCTAACCCTAACCCGAAACCTAACCCTAACCCTAACCCGAACCCTAACCCGAACCCTAACACTAACCCTAACCTGAACACTAACCCCTAACCCTAACCCGAACCTGAACCCTAACCCGAACCCTAACACTAAAGCTAACCCGAACCATAACCCTAAACCTAACCCTAACCCTAAACCGAACCCTAACACTAACCCTAACACGAACCATAACCCTAAACCTAACCCTAACCCTAAACCGAACCCTAACCCGAACCCTAACCCTAACCCTAACCTGAACACTAACCCCTAAACCTAACCCGAACCCGAAACCTAACCCGAACCCTAACCCTAACCCTAAACCGAACCCTAACCCTAACCCGAAACCTAAACCGAAACCTAACCCTAACCCTAACCCTAAACCGAAACCTAACCCCAACCCGAACCCTAACCCGAACCCGAACCCTAACCCTAACCCTAACCCTGACCCGAACCTTAACCCGAACCCTAACCCTAACCCGAACCCTAACCATAACCCTAACCCTAACCCGAACCCTAACCCTAACCCGAACCCTACCCCTAACCCGAACCCGAACCCGAACCCTAACCCTAACACGAACCCTAACCCTAACCCTAACCCGAACCCTAACCCAAACCCGAACCCTAACCCGAAACCGAACCCTAACCCTAACCCTAACCCGAACCCTAAACCGAACCCTAACCCTAACACTAACCCCAACCCTAACCCGAACCCTAACCCGAACCATAACCCGAACCCTAAACCCTAACCCTAACCCGAACCCGAAACCTAACCCGAAACAGAACCCTAACCCTAAACCGAACCCGAACCCTAACCCTAACCCGAACCCGAAACCGAACCCGAACCCTAACCCTAACCCGAACCCTAAACCTAACCCTAACCCTAACCCGAACCGTAACCCGAACCCGAACCCTAACCCTAACCTGAACCCGAACCCTAACCCTAACCCGAACCCTAACACTAACCCTAACCCTAACACTAACCCGAACCCTAAACCTAACCCTAACCCGAACCCTAACCCTAACCCGAACCCTAACCCTAACCCGAAAACTAAACCTAACCCTAACCCGAAACCTAACCCTAACCCTAAGCCGAACCCTAACCCTAACCCTAACCCAAACCCGAAACCTAACCCTAACCCTAACCCGAACCCTAACTCTAACCCTAAACCTAAACCTAACCCTAACCCCTAACCTTAACCCTAACCCTAACCCTAACCCTAAAACCTAACCCTAACCCTAACCCTAACCTTAACACTAACCCGAACCCTAACTCTAAACCTAACCCGAACACTAACCCGAACCCTAACACTAACCCTAACCCGAACCCTAACCCTAACCATAACCCGAATCCTAACCCGAACCCTAACCCTAACCCTAACCTGAACACTAACCCCTAACCCTAACCCGAACCCGAACCCTAACCCGAACCCTAACACTCACCCTAACCCAAACCATAACCCTAACCCTAACCCTAACCCTAAACCGAACCCTAACCCGAACCCTAACCCTAAAACTAACCTGAACACTAACCCCTAACCCTAACCCGAACCCGAACCCTAAACCGAACCCTAACCCTAACCCTAAACCGAACCCTAACCCTAACCCGAACCCTAACCCGAAACCTAACCCTAACCCGAACCCGAACCCTAACCCGAACCCGAACCCTAACCCTAACCCTAACCCGAACCTTAACCCGAACCCTAACCCTAACCCGAACCCTAACCATAACCCTAACCCTAACCCGAACACTAACCCTATCCCGATCCCTAACCCTAACCCTAACCCTAACCCTAACCCGAGCCCTAACCCTAACCCTAACCTAACCCTAATCCGAACCCTAACCCTAACCCCAACACTAACCCTAACACCAACCCCTAACCCTAACCCGAAACCTAACCCTAACCCTAACCCGAACTCGAACCCTAACACCTAACCCTAACCCGAACCCGAACCCTAAACCTAACCCTAAACCTAACCCTAACCCGAACCCGAACCCTAACCCTAACCCGAACCATAACCCCAACCCTAACCCGAACCCGAACCCTAACCCGAACCCTAACCTTAACCTTATCCCGAACCCAAACTCTAACACGAAACCTAACCCTAACCCGAACCCGAACCCTAACCCTAACCCTAAATCTAACCCGCACCCTAACCCTAACCCGAAACCGAACACTAACCCTAACCCTAACCCTAAACCTAACCCTAACCCGAACCCTAACCCTAACACAAAACCGAAACCTAACCCTAACCCTAACCCTAAACCTAACCTTAACCCCAAACCTAAACCTAACACTAACCCGAACGCTAACCCAAACCCTAACCCTAACCCTAACCCGAAACTTAACACTAACCCGAAACCGAACCCTAACCCTAACCCGAACCCTAACCCTAAGCCGAACCCTAACCCTACCCGAAACCTAACCCTAACCCTAACCCGAACCCGAACCCTAACCCGAACCCTAAATCGAACCCCAACCCTAACCCTAAACCGAACCCGAACCCGAACCCTAACCCTAACCCGAACCCTAACCCTAAACCCACCCTAACCCTAACCCTAACCCTAACCGGAACCCTAACCCTAAACCTAACCCGAACCCTAACCCGAACCCTAACACGAACCCTAACCCTAACCCTAACCCTAACGTAACCCGAACCCTAACCCTACCCCTAACCTGAACCCTAACCGTAACCCGAACCCTAACCCTAACCCTAACCCGAACCCTAACCCTAACCCGAACCCGAACCCTAAAGCTAACCCGAAAACTAAACCGAACCCAACCCTAACCCGAACCCTACCCCTAACCCGAAACCTAACCCTAACCTTAAACCTAACCCGAAACCTAAACCTAACCCGAACCCTAACCATAAACCTAACCCGAACCCTAACACGAACCCTACCCCTAACCCTAACCTGAAACCTAACCCTAACCCGAACCCTAACCCTAACACTAACCCGAACCCTAACCCGAAACCTAACCCTAACCCTAACCCTAAAACGAAACCTAACCCTAACCCGAACACTAACCCGAACCCGAACCCTAACCCTAACCCAAAACCTAACCCGAACCTTAACCCGAACCCTAACCCTAACCCGAACCCTAACCATAACCCTAAACCTAACCCGAACACTAACCCTAACCCGAACCCTAACCCTAACCCTAACCCTAACCCTAACCCGAACCCGAACCCTAACCCTAACACTAACCTAACCCTTATCCGAACCCTAACCCTAACCCTAACTCTAACACTAACACCAACCCCTAACGCTAACCCGAAACCTAACCCTAACCCTAACCCGAACTCGAACCCTAACCCCTAACCCTAACCCGAACCCGAACCCTAAACCTAACCCTAACCCTAACCCTAACACGAACCCAAACCCTAACCCTAAACCGAACCCTAACCCCAACCCTAACCCGAACCCGAACCCTAACCCGAACCCTAAACTTAACCTTAACCCGAACCCAAACCCTAACACGAACCCTAACCCTAACCCGAACCCGAACCCTAACCCTAACCCTAAACCTAACCCGCACCCTAAACCTAACCCGAACCCGAACACTAACCCTAACCCTAACCCTAAACCTAACCCTAACCCGAACCCTAACCCTAACCCAAAACCGAAACCTAAACCTAACCCTAACCCTAACCCTAACCCTAACCTCAACTCTAAACCTAACACAAACCCTAAAGCTAACCCGAACCCTAACCCTAACCATAACCCTAACCCTAAACCTAACCCAAACCCGAACCCTAACACTAACCCGAACCCGAACCCTAACCCTAACCCGAACCCTAACCCGAATCCGAACCCTAACCCTACCCGAAACCTAACCCTAACCCTAACCCGAGCCCGAACCCGAACCCTAACCTAACCCTAAACCGAACCCTAACCCTAACACGAACCCTAACCATAACCCTAACCCGAACCCTAACCCTAACCCTAAACCGAACCCTAAACCTAACCCGAACCCTAACCCTAACCCGAACCCGAACCCGAACCCTAACCCTAACCCGAACCCTAAACCTAACACTAACCCTAACCCGAACCCTAACCCAAACCCGAACCCTAACCCGAAACCGAACCCTAACCATAACCCGAACCCGAACCCTAACCCTAACCCGACCCCGAACCCTAACCCTAACCCTAACCGAACCCTAACCCTAACCCGAACCCTACCCCTAACCCGAACCCGAACCCGAACCCTAACCCTAACACGAACCCTAACCCTAACCCTAACCCGAACCCTAACCCAAACCCGAACCCTGACCCGAAACCGAACCCTAACCCTAACCCTAACCCGAACCCTAAACCGAACCCTAACGCTAACACTAACCCCAACCCTAACCCGAACCCTAACCCGAACCATAACCCGAACCCTAACCCCTAACCCTAACCCGAACCCGAAACCTAACCCGAAACAGAACCCTAACCCTAAACCGAACCCGAACCCTAACCCTAACCCGAACCCGAAACCGAACCCGAACCCTAACCCTAACCCGAACCCTAAACCTAACCCTAACCCTAACCCGAACCCTAACCCTAACCCTACCCTAACCCTAATCCGAACCCTAACTCTAACCCGAACCCTAAACTGAACCCTAAACCGAACCCTTACCCGAACCCTAAACCTAACCCCAACCCTAACCCTAACCCTAACCCTAACCCGAACCCTAACCCTAACCCTAACCCTAACCCGAACCCTAACCCTAACCCTACCCTAACCCTAATCCGAACCCTAACTCTAACCCGAACCCTAAACTGAACCCTAAACCGAACCCTAACCCTAACCCTAACCCTAACCCGAACCCGAAACCTAACCCTAACCCTAACCCGAACCCTAACCCTAACACGAACCCTAACCATAACCCTAACCCGAACCCTAACCCTAACCCTAATCCGAACCCTAACCCTAACACTAACCCTAACGCTAACACTAACCCCTAACCCTAACCCGAAACCTAACCCTAACCCTAACCCGAACCAGAACCCTAACCCCTAACCCTAACCCGAATCCGAACCCTAAACCTCACCCTAACCCTAACCCTAACCCTAACCCTAACCCGAACACGAACCCTAACCCTAACCCGAACCCTAACCCTAACCCTAACCCGAACCCGAAACTTAACCCGAACCCTAACCCTAACCCTAACCCGAACCCAAACCCTAACACGAACCCTAAACCTAACCCTAACCCGAACCCTAAACCTAACCCTAACTCTAACCCTAAACCTAACCCTAACCCGAAACCTAACCCTAAACCGAACCCTAACCCGAAACCTAACCCTAACCCTAAACTAACCCTAACCCGAACCCTAACCCGAACCCTAACCCGAACCCTAACCCTAACCCTAACTTGAACCCTAAACCTAACCCTAACCCTAACCCGAACCCTAACCCTAACCCTAACCCGAACCCTAAACCGAACCCTAACCCTAACCCTAACCCTCACCCGAACCCTAACCCTAACCCTAAACCGAACCCTAACCCTAACCCTAACCCGAAACCGAACCCTAACCCGAACCCTAACCCTAACCCTCATCCGAACCCTAACCCTAACGCTAACCCTAACCCTAACCCTAACACAAACCCTAACCCTAACCCGAACCCTAACCCTAACCCTAACCCTAACCCGAACTTTAACCCGAACCCTAATCCTAACCCGAACCCTAACCCTAACCCTAACCCTAACCCGAACACTAACCCTAACCCGAACCCTAACCCTAACCCTAACCCTAACCCTAACCCGAACCGTAACCCTAACCCTAACCTAACCCTAAACCTAACCCTAACCCTAACCCTAACCCGAACCCTAACCCTAACCCGAACCCTAACCCCAACCCTAACCCGAACCCGAACCCTAACCCGAACCCTAACCTTAACCTTAACCCGAACCCAAACCCTAACACGAACCCTAACCCTAACCTGAACCCTAACCCTAACCCTAACCCTAAACCTAACCCGCACCCTAACCCTAACCCGAACCCGAACACTAACCCTAACCCTAACCCTAACCCTAAACCTAACTTGAACCCTAACCCTAACCCTAACCCTAACACAAACCCTAACAGTAACCCTAACCCGAACCCTAACCAGAACCCGAACCCTAACCCTAACCCTAACCCGAACCCTAACCCTAACCCTAACCCTAACCCTAAACCTAACCCAAACCCGAACCCGAACCCTAACCCTAACCCGAACCCGAACCCTAACCCGAAACCAAATCCTAACCCGAACCCTAACCCTAACCCTAAACCGAACCCTAACACGAACCCTAACCCGAACTCTAAACCGAACCCTAACCCGAACCCTAACCATAACCCTAACCCGAACCCTAA
>JAVLSZ010000077.1:1465000-1475000 GCA_032313775.1 Urocyon cinereoargenteus | reverse complement strand
CCCGAACCGTAACCCTAACCCTAAACCGAACCCTAAATCTAACCCTAACTCGAACCCTAACCCGAACCCCAACCCTAACCCGAACCCTAACCCGAACTCTAACTCGACCCTAACCCTAACCCCTAAACCTAACCCGAAACCTAAACCTAACCCGAACCCGTACCTGAACCCTAACCCTAACCCGAACCCGAACCCTAACCCGAACCCTAACCCGAATCCTAACCCGAACCCTAACCCTGACCCTAACCCGAACCCTAACACTAATCCTATCTCTAACCCAAACCCTAACCCGAACCCTAACTCGAACCCAAACCCTAACCCGAACCCTATCCCGAACCGTAACCCGAACCCTAACCCTAACCCTAAACCGAACCCTAACCCTAACCCGAACCCGAACCCTAACCCTAACCCGAAACCTAAACCGAACCCAACCCTAACCCGAACCCTAACCCTAAACCGAAACCTAACCCTAACCTTAAACCTAACCCGAAACCTAAACCTAACACGAACCCTAACCCTAAACCTAACCCGAACCCTAACCCTAACCCTAAACCGAACCCTAACCCTAACCCTAACCCGAACCCTAACCCTAACCCAACCCGAACCCTAACCCGAACCCGAACCCTAACCCTAACCCTAACCCTAACCCGAACCTTAACCCGAACCTAACCCTAACTCGAACCCTAACCATAACCCTAACCCTACCCCGAACACTAACCCTATCCCGATCCCTAACCCTAACCCTAACCCTAACCCTAAACCGAACCCTAACCCTAACCCTAACCTAACCCTAATCCGAACCCTAACCCTAACCCTAACACTAACCCTAACACCAACACCTAACCCTAACCCGAAACCTAACCCTAACCCTAACCCGAACTCGAACACTAACCCCTAACCCTAACCCTAACCCGAACCCTAAACCTAACCCTAACCCTAACCCTAACCCTAACCCTAACCCTAACCCGAACCCTAACCCTAACCCAAAACCGAAACCTAACCCTAACCCTAACCCTAACCCTAACCCTAACCCCAACCCTAAACCTAACACTAACCCTAACGCTAACCCAAACCCTAACCCTAACCCGAACCCGAACCCTAACACTAACCCGAAACCGAACCCTAAACCTAACCCGAACCCTATCCCTAACCCGAACCCTAACCCTAACGCTAACCCTAACCCTAACCCTAACACGAACCCTAACCCTAACCCGAACCCTAACCCTAACCCTAACCCTAACCCGAACCTTAACCCGAACCCTAATCCTAACCCGAACCCTAACACTAACCCTAACCCTAACCCGAACACTAACCCTAACCCGAACACTAACCCTAACCCGAACCCTAACCCTAAACCTAACCCTAACCCTAACCCGAACCGTAACCCTAACCCTAACCTAACCCTAATCCGAACCCTAAACCTAACCCTAACTCTAACACTAACACCAACCCCTAACCCTAACCCGAAACCTAACCCTTACCCTAACCCGAACCCGAACCCTAAACCTAACCCTAACCCTAACCCTAACCCTAACCCGAACCCGAACCCTAACCCTAATCCGAACCCTAACTCCAACCCTAACACGAACCCGAACCCTAACCCGAACCCTAACCTTAACCTTAACCCGAACCCAAACCCTAACATGAACCCTAAACCTAACCTGAACCCGAACCCTAACCCTAACCCTAAACCTAACCCGCAACCTAACCCTAACCCGAACCCGAACACTAACCCTAACCCTAACCCTAAATCTAACCCTAACCCGAACCCTAACCCTAAACCAAAACCGAAACCTAACCCTAACCCTAACCCTAACCCTAACCCGAACCCTAAACCTAACACTAACCCTAACGCTAACCCGAACCCTAACCCTAACCCTAACCCTAAACCTAACCCAAACCCGAACCCGAACCCTAACACTAACCCGAACCCAAACCCTAACCCTAACCCGAACTCTAACCCGAACCCGAACCCTAACCCTACCCGAAACCTAACACTAACCCGAACCCGAACCCGAACCCGAACCCGAACCCTAACCCTAACCCTAACCCGAACCCTAACCCTAACCCGAACCCTAACCCTAACCCTAACCCGAACCCTAACCCTAACACTAAACCGAACCCTAAACCTAACCCGAACACTAACCCTAACCCGAACCGGAACTCGAACCCTAACCCTAACCCGAACCCTAACCCTAACTCTAACCCTAACCCGAACCCTAACCCAAACCCGTACCCTTACCCGAACCCGAACCCTAACCATAACCCGAACACGAACCCTAACCCTAACCCGACCCCGAACCCTAACCATAACCCTAACCCGAACCCTAACCCTAACCCGAACCCTACCCCTAACCCGAACCCGAACCCGAACCCTAACCCTAACCCTAACCCTAACCCCAACCCTAACCCGAACCCTAACCCGAACCCTAACCCGAACCCAAAGCCCTAACCCTAACCCGAACCCGAACCCTAACCCGAACCCGAACCCTAACCCTAACCCGAACCCGAACCCGAACCCTAACCCTAACCCGAACCTGAAACCGAACCCAAACCCTAACCCTAACCCGAACCCTAACCCTTACCCTAACCCTAACCCTAACCCGAACCCTAACCCTAACCCAACCCTAACCCTAACCCGAACCCTAACTCTAGCCCGAACCGTAAACTGAACCCTAACCCGAATCCTAACCCTAACCCTAACCCTAACCCTAACCCTAACCCGAACCCTAACCCTAACCCTAACCCTAACCCTCACCCGAACCCTAACCCTAACCCTAACCCAAACCGTAACCCAAACCCTCACCCTAACCCTAACCCCTAACCCTAACCCGAACCCTAAACCTTACCCGAACCGTAACCCTAACCCTAACCCGAACCCTAAACCTAACCCTAACCCTAACCCTAACTCGAACCCTAACCCGAACCCTAATCCTAACCCTAACCCTAACCCGAACCCTAAACCGAACTCTAACTCGACCCTAACCCTAACTCCTAACCCTAAACCGAAACCTAACCCTAACCCGAAACCGTACCCGAACCCGAACAATAACCTGAACCCGAACCCTAACCCGAACCCGAAACCTAACCCAAACCCTAACCCGAACCCTAACCCTAACCCTAACCCGAACCTTAACCCTAATCCTAACTCTAACCCAAACCCTAAACCAAACCCTAACTCGAACCCAAACCCTAACCCGAACCCTAACCCGTACCCTAACCCGAACCCGAACCCTAACTCTAACCCGAACCCTAAACTGAACCCTAACCCGAACCCTAAACCTAACACTAACCCTAACCCTAACCCGAACCCTAAGCCTAACCCTATCCCTAACCCTAACCCTAACCCGAACCCTAATCCTAACCCTAACCCAAACCCTAACCCTTACCCTAACACTAACCCTAACCCCTAAACCTAACCCGAACCCTAAATCTAACCCTAACTCGAACCCTAACCCGAACCCTAACCCTAACCCGAACCCTAACCCGAACTCTAACCTGACCCTAACCCTAACCCCTAAACCTAACCCGAAACCTAAACCTAACCCGAACCCGTACCTGAACCCTAACCCTAACCCGAACCCGAACCCTAACCCGAACCCTAACCCGAATCCTAACCCGAACCCTAACCCTAACCCTAACCCGAACCCTAACACTAATCCTAACTCTAACCCAAACCCTAACCCGAACCCTAACTCGAACCCAAACCCTAACCCGAACCCTATCCCGAACCGTAACCCGAACCCTAACCCTAACCCTAAACCGAACCCAACCCTAACCCGAACCCTAACCCTAAACCGAAACCTAACCCTAACCTTAAACCTAACCCGAAACCTAAACCTAACACGAACCCTAACCCTAAACCTAACCCGAACCCTAACCCTAACCCTAAACCGAACCCTAACCCTAACCCTAACCCGAACCCTAACCCTAACCCAACCCTAACCCGAACCCTAACCCGAACCCGAAACCTAACCCTACCCGAAAACTAACCCTAACCCTAACCCGAACCCGAACCCGAACCCTAACACTAACCCTAACCCGAACCCTAACCCTAACCTGAACCCTAACCCTAACCCTAACCCGAACCCAAACCCGAACCAGAACCCTAACCATAACCCGAACCCGAACCCTAACCATAACTCGACCCCGAACTGTAACCCTAACCCTAACCCGAACCCTAACCCGGACCCTAACCCGAACCCGAACCCGAACCCGAACCCTAACCCTAACACGAACCCTAACCCTAACCCTAAACCGAACCCTAACCCAAACCCGAACCCTAACCCGAACCCGAACCCGAACCCTAACCCGAACCCGAACCCTAACCCTAACCCTAAACCTAACCCTAACCCGAACCCAAACCCTAACCCTAACCCTAACCCCAACCCTAACCCGAACCCTAACCCGAACCCTAACTCGAACCCTAAACCCTTACCCTAACCCGAACCCGAAACCTAACCCGAACCCAAACACTAACACTAACCCGAACCCGAACCCTAACCCTAACCCGAACCCGAAATCGAAACCTAAACCTAACCCTAACCCGAACCCTAACCCTAACCCTTACCCTAACCCTAACCCGAACCCTAACCCTAACCCTACCCTAACCCTAACCCGAGCCCTAACTCTAACCCGAAACCTAAACTGAACCCTAACCCGAAATATAACCCTAACCCTAACCCTAACGCGAACCCTCACCCTAACCCTAGCCCTAACCTAACCCGAACCCTAACCCTAATCCTAACCCATACCCTAACCCTAACCCTAACCCTAACCCTATCCCCTAACCCTAACCCGAAACCTAAACCTAACCCGAACCGTAACCCTAACCCTAACCCGAACCCTAACCCTAACCCTAACCCTAAGCCTAACTCGAACCCTAACCCGAACCCTAACCCTAACCCTAACCCTAACACGAACCCTAACCCTAACCCTAAACCGAACCCTAACCCAAACCCGAACCCTAACCCGAACCCGAACCCGAACCCTAACCATAACTCGACCCCGAACTGTAACCCTAACCCTAACCCGAACCCTAACCCGAACCCTAACCCGAACCCGAACCCGAACCCGAACCCTAACCCTAACACGAACCCTAACCCTAACCCTAAACCGAACCCTAACCCGAACCCAAACCCTAACCCTAACGCTAACCCCAACCCTAACCCGAACCCTAACCCGAACCCTAACTAGAACCCTAACCCCTTACCCTAACCCGAACCCGAACCCTAACCCGAACCCAAACACTAACACTAACCCGAACCCGAACCCTAACCCTAACCCGAACCCGAAATCGAAACCTAAACCTAACCCTAACCCGAACCCTAACCCTAACCCTTACCCTAACCCTAACCCGAACCCTAACCCTAACCCTACCCTAACCCTAACCCGAGCCCTAACTCTAACCCGAAACCTAAACTGAACCCTAACCCGAAATATAACCCTAACCCTAACTCTAACCCGAACCCTAACCCTAACCCTAGCCCTAACCTAACCCGAACCCTAACCCTAATCCTAACCCATACCCTAACCCTAACCCTAACCCTAACCCTATCCCCTAACACTAATCCGAAACCTAAACCTAACCCGAACCGTAACCCTAACCCTAACCCGAACCCTAACCCTAACCCCAACCCTAAGCCTAACTCGAACCCTAACCCGAACCCTAACCCTAACCCTAACCCTAACCCGAACCCTAAACCGAACTCTAAGTCGACCCTAACCCTAACCCCTAAACCTAACCCGAAACCTAACCCTAACCCGAAACCGTACCCGAACCCGAACCCTAACCCGAACCCGAACCCTAACCCGAACCCTAACCCGAACCCTAACCCGAACCCTAACCCTAACCCGAAATTAACCCTAATCCTAACTCTAACCCAAACCCTAAACCAAACCCTAACTCGAACCCGACCTAACCCGAACCCTAACCCGAACCCTAACCCGAACCCTAACCCTAACCCGAACCTTAACCCTAATCCTAACTCTAACCCAAACCCTAAACCAAACCCTAACTCGAACCCAAACCCTAACCCGAAACCTAACCCGAACTGTAACCCTAACCCTAACCCGAACCCTAACTCTAACCCTAACTCGAACCCTAACCCGAACCCTAACCCTAACCCTAACCCTAACCCGAACCCTAACCCGAACTCTAACTCGACCCTAACCCTAACCCCTAAACCTAACCCGAAACCTAACCCTAACCCGAACCCGTACCCGAACCCGAACCCTAACCCGAACCCGAACCCTAACCCGAACCCTAACCCGAACCCTAACCCGAACCCTAACCCTAACCCTAACCCGAACCCTAACACTAATCCTAACTCTAACCCAAACCCTAACCCGAACCCTAACTCGAAACCAAACCCTAACCCGAACCCTAACCCGAACCGTAACCCGAACCCTAACCCTAACCCTAACCCGAACCCTAACCCTAACCCGAACCCGAACCCTAACCCTAACCCGAGACCTAAACCGAACCCAACCCTAACCCGAATCCTAACCCTAACCCGAAACCTAACCCTAACTTTAAACCTAACACGAAACCTAAACCAAACCCGAACCCTAAACCTAAACCTAACCCGAACCCTAACCCTAAACCTAACCCGAACCCTAACCCGAACCCTAACCCTAACCCTAACCCGAACCCAAACCCTAACCCGAACCAAAACCTAACCCTAACCCTAACCCTAACCCGAACCCTAACCCGAAACCTAACCCTAACCTAACCTGAACACTAACTCCTAACCCTAACCCGAACCCGAACCCTAACCCGAACCCTAACCCTAACCCTAAACCGAAACCTAACCCTAACCCCAACCCTAACCCGAAACCTAAACCTAACCCTAACACTAAACCGAACCCTAACCCGAACCCTAAACCTAACCCGAACCCGAAACCTAACCCTAACCCTAACCCTAACCCGAACTTTAATCCGAACCCTAACCCTAACCCGAACCCTAACCATAAACCTAACCCAAACCGAACACTAACCCTATCCCGAAACCTAACCCTAACCCTAACCCTAACCCTAACCCTAAACCGAAAGCTAACCCTAACCCTAACCTAACCCTAATCCGAACCCTAACCCTAACCCTAACACTAACCCTAACACCAACCCCTAACCCTAACCCGAAACCTAACCCTAACCCTAACCCGAACTCGAACCCTAACCCCTAACCCTAACCCGAACCCGAACCCTAAACTTAACCCTAAACCTATCGCTAACCCTAACCCTAACCCTAACCCGAACCCGAACCCGAACCCTAACCCTAAGCCGAACCATAACCCCAAACCTAACCCGATCCCGAACCCTAACCCGAACCCTAAACTTAACCTTAACCCGAACCCAAACCCTAACACGAAACCTAACCCTAACCCGAAACCGAACCCTAAACCTAACCCTAAAACTAACCCGCACCATAACCCTAAACCGAACCCGAACACTAACCCTAACCCTAAGCCTAAACCTAACCCTAACCTGAACCCTAAACCTAACCCAAAACCGAAACCTAACCCTAACCCTAACCCTAACCCTAACCCTAACCCCAACCCTAAACCTAACACTAACCCTAACGCTAACCCAAACCCTAACCCTAAACCTAACACTAACCCTAAACCTAACCCGAACCCTAACCCGAACCCTAACCCTAACCCTAACCCGAACCCTAACCCTAACCCGAACCCTAACCCTAACCCTAACCCGAACCCTAACCCTAACCCTAACCCAAACCCTACCGTAACCCGAACCCTAACCCTAACCCGAACCCTAACCCTAACCCTAACCCAAACCCAACCCTAACCCGAACCCTAACCCTAACCCGAAACCTAACCCGAAACTTAAACCTAACCCGAAACCTAAACCTAACCCGAACCCTAAACCTAAACCTAACCCGAACCCTAACCCGAACCCTAACCCTAACCCGAACCCTAACTCTAACCCTAACCCTAACCCGAACCCTAACCCTAACCCTAACCCAAACCCTAACCGTAACCCGAACCCTACCCCTAACCCTAACCTAACCCTAACCCGAAACCTAACCCTAACCCTAACCCGAACCCTAACCCGAACCCTAACCCTAACCCTAACCTGAACACTAACCCCTAACCCTAACCCGAACCTGAACCCTAACCCGAACCCTAACACTCACCCTAACCCGAATCATAAACCTAAACCTAACCCTAACCCTAACCCGAACCCTAAACCGAACCCTAACCCTAACCCTAACCTGAACACTAACCCCTAACCCTAACCCGAACCCGAACCCTAACCCGAACCCTAACCCTAACCCTAAACTGAACCCTAACCCTAACCCGAAACCTAACCCAAAACCTAACCCTAACCCTAACCCTAACCCAAACCCTAACCCTAACCCGAACCCTAACCCGAACCCGAACCCTAACCCTAACACTAACCTAACCCTAACCCGAAACCTAACCCTAACCCTAACCCGAACCCTAACCCGAACCCTAACCCTAACCCTAACCTGAACACTAACCCCTAACCCTAACCCAAACCTGAACCCTAACCCGAACCCTAACACTCACCCTAACCCGAATCATAAACCTAAACCTAACCCTAACCCTAACCCGAACCCTAAACCGAACCCTAACCCTAACCCTAACCTGAACACTAACCCCTAACCCTAACCCGAACCCGAACCCTAACCCGAACCCTAACCCTAACCCTAAACCGAACCCTAACCCTAACCCGAAACCTAACCCAAAACCTAACCCTAACCCTAACCCTAACCCAAACCCTAACCCTAACCCGAACCCTAACCCGAACCCGAACCCTAACCCTAACACTAACCCTAACCCGAACCTTAACCCGAACCCTAACCCTAACCCGAACCCTAACCATAACCCTAACCCTAACCCGAACAATAACCCTAACCCGATCCCTAACCCTAACCCTAACCCTAGCCCTAACCCGAACCCTAACCCTAACCCTACCCTAACCCTAACCCTAACACTAACCCTAACCCCTAACCCTAACCCGAACCCTAAACCTAACCCGAACCGAACCCTATCCCTAACCTGAACCCTAACTCTAACCCTAACCCTAATCCTAACTCGAACCCTAACCCGAACCCTAACCCTAACCCTATCCCTAACCCGAACCCTAAACCGAACTCTAACTCGACACTAACCCTAACCCGAAACCTAACCCTAACCCGAACCCGTACCCGAACCCTAACCCTAACCCTAACCCGAACCCTAACACTAATCCTAACTCTAACCCAAACCCTAACCCGAACCCTAACTCGAACCCAAACCCTAACCCGAACCCTAACCCGAACCCTAACCCTAAATCTAACCTTAACCCGAACACGAACCCTAACCCTAACCCTAACCCGAACCCTCACCCTAACCCTAACCCCGAACCCGAAACCTAACCCTAACCCTAACCCGAACCCGAACTCGAACCCTAACCCTAACCCGAACCCTAACCCTAACCCTAACCCGAACCCGAACCCTAACCCAAATCCGTACCCTTACCCGAACCCGAACCCTAACCATAAACCGAACCCGAACCCTAACCCTAACCCGACCCCGAACCCTAACCATAACCCTAACCCGAACCCTAACCCTAACCCGAACCCTACCCCTAACCCGAACCCGAACCCGAACCCTAACCCTAACCCTAACCCTAACCCCAACCCTAACCCGAACCCTAACCCGAACCCTAACCCGAACCCAAAGCCCTAAACCTAACCCGAACCCGAACCCTAACCCGAACCCGAACCCTAACCCTAACCCGAACCCGAACCCTAACCCTAACCCTAACCCTAACCCGAACCCGAAACCGAACCCTAACCCTAACCCGAACCCTAAACATAACCCGAACCGTAACCCTAACCCTAACCCGAACCCTAAATCTAACCCTAACTCGAACCCTAACCCGAACCCTAACCCTAACCCGAACCCTAACCCGAACTCTAACTCGACCCTAACCCTAACCCCTAAACCTAACCCGAAACCTAAACCTAAC
>JAVLSZ010000077.1:1390000-1462500 GCA_032313775.1 Urocyon cinereoargenteus | reverse complement strand
AACCCTAACCCCAACCCTAAACCTAACACTAACCCTAACGCTAACCCAAACCCTAACCCTAACCCGAACCCGAACCCTAACACTAACCCGAAACCGAACCCTAAACCTAACCCGAACCCTATCCCTAACCCGAACCCTAACCCTAACGCTAACCCTAACCCTAACCCTAACACGAACCCTAACCCTAACCCGAACCCTAACCCTAACCCTAACCCTAACCCGAACCTTAACCCGAACCCTAATCCTAACCCGAACCCTAACCCTAACCCTAACCCTAACCCGAACACTAACCCTAACCCGAACCCTAACACTAAACCTAACCCTAACCCTAACCCGAACCGTAACCCTAACCCTAACCTAACCCTAATCCGAACCCTAAACCTAACCCTAACTCTAACACTAACACCAACCCCTAACCCTAACACGAAACCTAACCCTAACCCTAACCCGAACCCGAACCCTAAACCTAACCCTAACCCTAACCCTAACCCTAACCCGAACCCGAACCCTAACCCTAACCCGAACCCTAACCCCAACCCTAACCCGAACCCGAACCCTAACCCGAACCCTAACCTTAACCTTAACCCGAACCCAAACCCTAACACGAACCCTAACCCTAACCCGAACCCGAACCCTAACCCGAACCCTAACTCCAACCCTAACCCGAACCCGAACCCTAACCCGAACCCTAACCTTAACCTTAACCCGAACCCAAACCCTAACATGAACCCTAAACCTAACCTGAACCCGAACCCTAACCCTAACCCTAAACCTAACCCGCAACCTAACCCTAACCCGAACCCGAACACTAACCCTAACCCTAACCCTAAACCTAACCCTAACCCGAACCCTAACCCTAAACCAAAACCGAAACCTAACCCTAACCCTAACCCTAACCCTAACCCTAACCCCAACCCTAAACCTAACACTAACCCTAACGCTAACCCGAAACCTAACCCTAACCCTAACCCTAACCATAACCCTAAACCTAACCCAAACCCGAACACGAACCCTAACACTAACCCGAACCCAAACCCTAACCCTAACCCGAACTCTAACCCGAACCCGAACCCTAACCCTACCCGAAACCTAACACTAACCCGAACCCGAACCCGAACCCGAACCCGAACCCTAACCCTAACCCTAACCCGAACCCTAACCCTAACCCGAACCCTAACCCTAACCCTAACTCGAACCCTAACCCTAACACTAAACCGAACCCTAAACCTAACCCGAACCCTAACCCTAACCCGAACCCGAACTCGAACCCTAACCCTAACCCGAACCCTAACCCTAACTCTAACCCTAACCCGAACCCTAACCCAAACCCGTACCCTTACCCGAACCCGAACCCTAACCATAACCCGAACACGAACTCTAACCCTAACCCGACCCCGAACCCTAACCATAACCCTAACCCGAACCCTAACCCTAACCCGAACCCTACCCCTAACCCGAACCCGAACCCGAACCCTAACCCTAACCCTAACCCTAACCCCAACCCTAACCCGAACCCTAACCCGAACCCTAACCCGAACCCAAAGCCCTAACCCTAACCCGAACCCGAACCCTAACCCGAACCCGAACCCTAACCCTAACCCGAACCCGAACCCGAACCCTAACCCTAACCCGAACCTGAAATCGAACCCAAACCCTAACCCTAACCCGAACCCTAACCCTTACCCTAACCCTAACCCTAACCCGAGCCCTAACCCTAACCCTACCCTAACCCTAACCCGAACCCTAACTCTAGCCCGAACCGTAAACTGAACCCTAACCCGAATCCTAACCCTAACCCTAACCCTAACCCTAACCCGAACCCTAACCCTAACCCTAACCCTAACCCTAACCCTCACCCGAACCCTAACCCTAACCCTAACCCAAACCATAACCCAAACCCTCACCCTAACCCTAACCCCTAACCCTAACCCGAACCCTAAACCTAACCCGAACCGTAACCCTAACCCTAACCCGAACCCTAAACCTAACCCTAACCCTAACCCTAACTCGAACCCTAACCCGAACCCTAATCCTAACCCTAACCCTAACCCGAACCCTAAACCGAACTCTAACTCGACCCTAACCCTAACTCCTAACCCTAAACCGAAACCTAACCCTAACCCGAAACCGTACCCGAACCCAAACAATAACCTGAACCCGAACCCTAACCCGAACCCGAAACCTAACCCAAACCCTAACCCGAACCCTAACCCTAACCCTAACCCTAACCCGAACCTTAACCCTAATCCTAACTCTAACCCAAACCCTAAACCAAACCCTAACTCGAACCCAAACCCTAACCCGAACCCAAACCCGTACCCTAACCCGAACCCGAACCCTAACTCTAACCCGAACCCTAAACTGAACCCTAACCCGAACCCTAACCCTAACACTAACCCTAACCCTAACCCGAACCCTAAGCCTAACCCTATCCCTAACCCTAACCCTAACCCGAACCCTAATCCTAACCCTAACCCAAACCCTAACCCTTACCCTAACACTAACCCTAACCCCTAACCCTAACCCGAACCCTAAATCTAACCCTAACTCGAACCCTAACCCGAACCCTAACCCTAACCCGAACCCTAACCCGAACTCTAACTCGACCCTAACCCTAACCCCTAAACCTAACCCGAAACCTAAACCTAACCCGAACCCGTACCTGAACCCTAACCCTAACCCGAACCCGAACCCTAACCCGAACCCTAACCCGAATCCTAACCCGAACCCTAACCCTAACCCTAACCCGAACCCTAACACTAATCCTAACTCTAACCCAAACCCTAACCCGAACCCTAACTCGAACCCAAACCCTAACCCGAACCCTATCCCGAACCGTAACCCGAACCCTAACCCTAACCCTAAACCGAACCCAACCCTAACCCGAACCCTAACCCTAAACCGAAACCTAACCCTAACCTTAAACCTAACCCGAAACCTAAACCTAACACGAACCCTAACCCTAAACCTAACCCGAACCCTAACCCTAACCCTAAACTGAACCCTAACCCTAACCCTAACCCGAACCCTAACCCTAACCCAACCCTAACCCGAACCCTAACCCGAACCCGAAACCTAACCCTACCCGAAAACTAACCCTAACCCTAACCCGAACCCGAACCCGAACCCTAACACTAACCCTAACCCGAACCCTAACCCTAACCTGAACCCTAACCCTAACCCTAACCCGAACCCAAACCCGAACCAGAACCCTAACCATAACCCGAACCCGAACCCTAACCATAACTCGACCCCGAACTGTAACCCTAACCCTAACCCGAACCCTAACCCGAACCCTAACCCGAACCCGAACCCGAACCCGAACCCTAACCCTAACACGAACCCTAACCCTAACCCTAAACCGAACCCTAACCCAAACCCGAACCCTAACCCGAACCCGAACCCGAACCCTAACCCGAACCCGAACCCTAACCCTAACCCTAAACCTAACCCTAACCCGAACCCAAACCCTAACCCTAACCCTAACCCCAACCCTAACCCGAACCCTAACCCGAACCCTAACTCGAACCCTAACCCCTTACCCTAACCCGAACCCGAACCCTAACCCAAACCCAAACACAAACACTAACCCGAACCCGAACCCTAACCCTAACCCGAACCCGAAATCGAAACCTAAACCTAACCCTAACCCGAACCCTAACCCTAACCCTTACCCTAACCCTAACCCGAACCCTAACCCTAACCCTACCCTAACCCTAACCCGAGCCCTAACTCTAACCCGAAACCTAAACTGAACCCTAACCCGAAATATAACCCTAAACCTAACCCTAACCCGAACCCTAACCCTAACCCTAGCCCTAACCTAACCCGAACCCTAACCCTAATCCTAACCCATACCCTAACCCTAACCCTAACCCTAACCCTATCCCCTAACCCTAACACGAAACCTAAACCTAACCCGAACCGTAACCCTAACCCTAACCCGAACCCTAACCCTAACCCTAACCCTAAGCCTAACTCGAACCCTAACCCGAACCCTAACCCTAACCCTAACCCTAACCCGAACCCTAAACCGAACTCTAAGTCGACCCTAACCCTAACCCCTAAACCTAACCCGAAACCTAACCCCAAACCCGAAACCGTACCCGAACCCGAACCCTAACCCGAACCCGAACCCTAACCCGAACCCTAACCCGAACCCTAACCCGAACCCTAACCCTAACCCGAAATTAACCCTAATCCTAACTCTAACCCAAACCCTAAACCAAACCCTAACTCGAACCCGAACCCTAACCCGAACCCTAACCCGAACCCTAACCCGAACCCTAACCCTAACCTAACCTTAACCCTAATCCTAACTCTAACCCAAACCATAAACCAAACCCTAACTCGAACCCAAACCCTAACCCGAAACCTAACCCGAACTGTAACCCTAACCCTAACCCGAACCCTAACTCTAACCCTAACTCGAACCCTAACCCGAACCCTAACCCTAACCCTAACCCTAACCCGAACCCTAACCCGAACTCTAACTCGACCCTAACCCTAACCCCTAAACCTAACCCGAAACCTAACCCTAACCCGAACCCGTACCCGAACCCGAACCCTAACCCGAACCCGAACCCTAACCCGAACCCTAACCCGAACCCTAACCCGAACCCTAACCCTAACCCTAACCCGAACCCTAACACTAATCCTAACTCTAACCCAAACCCTAACCCGAACCCTAACTCGAACCCAAACCCTAACCCGAACCCTAACCCGAACCGTAACCCGAACCCTAACCCTAACCCTAACCCGAACCCTAACCCTAACCCGAACCCGAACCCTAACCCTAACCCGAGACCTAAACCGAACCCAACCCTAACCCGAATCCTAACCCTAACCCGAAACCTAAACCTAACTTTAAACCTAACCCGAAACCTAAACCTAACCCGAACCCTAAACCTAAACCTAACCCGAACCCTAACCCTAAACCTAACCCGAACCCTAACCCGAACCCTAACCCTAACCCTAACCCGAACCCAAACCCTAACCCGAACCAAAACCTAACCCTAACCCTAACCCTAACCCGAACCCTAACCTGAAACCTAACCCTAACCTAACCTGAACACTAACTCCTAACCCTAACCCGAACCCGAACCCTAGCCCGAACCCTAACCCTAACCCTAAACCGAAACCTAACCCTAACCCCAACCCTAACCCGAAACCTAAACCTAACCCTAACCCTAAACCGAACCCTAACCCGAACCCTAAACCTAACCCGAACCCGAACCCTAACCCTAACCCTAACCCTAACCCGAACCTTAATCCGAACCCTAACCCTAACCCGAACCCTAACCATAAACCTAACCCAAACCGAACACTAACCCTATCCCGAACCCTAACCCTAACCCTAACCCTAACCCTAACCCTAAACCGAAAGCTAACCCTAACCCTAACCTAACCCTAATCCGAACCCTAACCCTAACCCTAACACTAACCCTAACACCAACCCCTAACCCTAACCCGAAACCTAACCCTAACCCTAACCCGAACTCGAACCCTAACCCCTAACCCTAACCCGAACCCGAACCCTAAACTTAACCCTAAACCTATCGCTAACCCTAAACCTAACCCTAACCCGAACCCGAACCCGAACCCTAACCCTAAGCCGAACCATAACCCCAAACCTAACCCGATCCCGAACCCTAACCCGAACCCTAAACTTAACCTTAACCCGAACCCAAACCCTAACACGAAACCTAACCCTAACCCGAAACCGAACCCTAACCCTAACCCTAAAACTAACCCGCACCATAACCCTAACCCGAACCCGAACACTAACCCTAACCCTAAGCCTAAACCTAACCCTAACCTGAACCCTAAACCTAACCCAAAACCGAAACCTAACCCTAACCCTAACCCTAACCCTAACCCTAACCCTAACCCCAACCCTAAACCTAACACTAACCCTAACGCTAACCCAAACCCTAACCCTAAACCTAACACTAACCCTAAACCTAACCCGAACCCTAACCCGAACCCTAACCCTAACCCTAACCCGAACCCTAACCCTAACCCGAACCCTAACCCTAACCCTAACCCGAACCCTAACCCTAACCCTAACCCAAACCCTACCGTAACCCGAACCCTAACCCTAACCCGAACCCTAACCCTAACCCTAACCCAAACCCAACCCTAACCCGAACCCTAACCCTAACCCGAAACCTAACCCGAAACTTAAACCTAACCCGAAACCTAAACCTAACCCGAACCCTAACCCTAAACCTAACCCGAACCCTAACCCGAACCCTAACCCTAACCCGAACCCTAACTCTAACCCTAACCCTAACCCGAACCCTAACCCTAACCCTAACCCAAACCCTAACCGTAACCCGAACCCTACCCCTAACCCTAACCTAACCCTAAACCGAAACCTAACCCTAACCCTAACCCGAACCCTAACCCGAACCCTAACCCTAACCCTAACCTGAACACTAACCCCTAACCCTAACCCGAACCTGAACCCTAACCCGAACCCTAACACTCACCCTAACCCGAACCATAAACCTAAACCTAACCCTAACCCTAACCCGAACCCTAAACCGAACCCTAACCCTAACCCTAACCTGAACACTAACCCCTAACCCTAACCCGAACCCGAACCCTAACCCGAACCCTAACCCTAACCCTAAACCGAACCCTAACCCTATCCCGAAACCTAACCCAAAACCTAACCCTAACCCTAACCCTAACCCAAACCCTAACCCTAACCCGAACCCTAACCCGAACCCGAACCCTAACCCTAACCCTAACCCTAACCCGAACCTTAACCCGAACCCTAACCCTAACCCGAACCCTAACCATAACCCTAACCCTAACCCGAACAATAACCCTAACCCGATCCCTAACCCTAACCCTAACCCTAGCCCTAACCCGAACCCTAACCCTAACCCTACCCTAACCCTAACCCTAACCCTAACCCTAACCCCTAACCCTAACCCGAACCCTAAACCTAACCCGAACCGAACCCTATCCCTAACCTGAACCCTAACTCTAACCCTAACCCTAATCCTAACTCGAACCCTAACCCGAACCCTAACCCTAACCCTATCCCTAACCCGAACCCTAAACCGAACTCTAACTCGACACTAACCCTAACCCGAAACCTAACCCTAACCCGAACCCGTACCCGAACCCTAACCCTAACCCTAACCCGAACCCTAACACTAATCCTAACTCTAACCCAAACCCTAACCCGAACCCTAACTCGATCCCAAACCCTAACCCGAACCCTAACCCGAACCCTAACCCTAAATCTAACCTTAACCCGAACACGAACAATAACCCTAACCCTAACCCGAAACCTAACCCTAACCCGAACCCTCACCCTAACCCTAACCCCGAACCCGAAACCTAACCCTAACCCTAACCCGAACCCTAACCCGAACCCTAAATCGAACCCCAACCCTAAACCTAACCCGAACCCGAACCCGAACCCTAACCCTAACCCGAACCCTAACCCTAACCCCACCCTAACCTTAACCCTAAACCTAACCGGAACCCTAACCCTAACCCTAACCCGACCCCTAACCCGAACCCTAACACTAACCCTAACCCTAACCCTAACCCTAACCCTATCACGAACCCTAACCCTACCCCTAACCTGAACCCTAACCGTAACCCGAACCCTAACCCGAACCCTAACCCTAACCCGAAACCTAACCCGAACCTTAAACCTAACCCGAAACCTAAACCTAACCCGAACCCTAAACCTAAACCTAACCCGAACCCTAACCCGAACCCTAACCCTAACCCGAACCCGAACCCTAACCCTAACCAAAACCCTAACCCTAACCCTAACCCTAACCCGAACCCTAACCCTAACCCTAACCCAAACCCTAACCGTAACCGGAACCCTAACCCTAACCCTAACCTAACCCTAACCCGAAACCTAACCCTAACCCTAACCCGAACCCTAACCCGAACCCTAACCCTAACCCTAACCTGAACACTAACCCCTAACCCTAACCCGAACCTGAACCCTAACCCGAACCCTAACACTAACCCTAACACGAACCATAACCCTAAACCGAACCCTAACCCTAAACCGAACCCTAACACTAACCCTAACTCAAGCCATAACCCTAAACCTAAACCTAACACTAAACCGAACCCTAACCCGAACCCTAACCCTAACCCTAACCTGAACACTAACCCCTAACCCTAACCCGAACCCGAACCCTAACCCGAACCCTAACCCTAAACCTAAACCGAACCCTAACCCTAACCCGAACCCTAATCCGAAACCTAACCCTAACCCTAACCCTAAACCGAAACCTAACCCTAACCCGAACCCTAACCCGAACCCGAACCCTAACCCTAACCCTAACCCTAACCCGAACCTTAACCCGAACCCTAACCCTAACCCGAACCCTAACCATAACCCTAACCCTAACCCGAACACTAACCCTAACCCGATCCCTAACCCTAACCCTAACCCTAACCCTAACCCTAACCCGAACCCTAACCCTAACCCGAACACTAACCCTAACCCGATCCCTAACCCTAACCCTAACCCTAACCCTAACCCGAACCCTAACCCTAACCCTAACCTAACCCTAATCCGAACCCTAACCCTAACCCTAACTCTAACACTAACACCAACCCCTAAACCTAACCCTAAACCTAACCCTAACCCTACCCCGAACTCGAAACCTAACCCCTAACCCTAACCCGAACCCGAACCCTAAACCTAACCCTAACCCTAACCCTAACCCGAACCCGAACCCTAACCCTAACCCGAACCCTAACCCCAACACTAACCCCTAACCCTAACCCGAACCCGAACCCTAACCCGAACCCTAACCCTAAACCTAAACCGAACCCTAACCCTAACCCGAACCCTAATCCGAAACCTAACCCTAACCCTAACCCTAAACCGAAACCTAACCCTAACCCGAACCCTAACCCGAACCCGAACCCTAACCCTAACCCTAACCCTAACCCGAACCTTAACCCGAACCCTAACCCTAACCCGAACCCTAACCATAACCCTAACCCTAACCCGAACACTAACCCTAACCCGATCCCTAACCCTAACCCTAACCCTAACCCTAACCCTAACCCGAACCCTAACCCTAACCCGAACACTAACCCTAACCCGATCCCTAACCCTAACCCTAACCCTAACCCTAACCCGAACCCTAACCCTAACCCTAACCTAACCCTAATCCGAACCCTAACCCTAACCCTAACTCTAACACTAACACCGACCCCTAAACCTAACCCTAAACCTAACCCTAAACCTACCCCGAACTCGAAACCTAACCCCTAACCCTAACCCGAACCCGAACCCTAAACCTAACCCTAACCCTAACCCTAACCCGAACCCGAACCCTAACCCTAACCCGAACCCTAACCCCAACCCTAACCCGAACCCGAACCCTAACCCGAACCCTAACCTTAACCTTAACCCGAACCCAAACCCTAACACGAACCCTAACCCTAACCCGAAACCGAACCCTAACCCTAACCCTAAACCTAACCCGCACCCTAACCTTAACCCGAATCCGAACACTAACCCTAACCCTAACCCTAAACCTAACCCTAACCCGAACCCAAACCCTAACACGAACCCTAACCCTAACCCGAACCCGAACCCTAACCCGAACCCGAACCCTAACCCCACCCGAAACCTAACCCTAACCCTAACCCGACCCCGAACCCGAACCCTAACCCGAACCCTAACCCTAACCCGAACCCTAACCCTAACACTAACTCGAACCCTAACCCTAACCCTAAACCGAACCCTAAACCTAACCCGAATCCTAACCCTAACCCGAACCCGAACACGAATCCTAACCCTAACCCGAACCCTAAACCTAACCCTAACCCTAACCCGAACCCTAACCCAAACCCGAACCCTAACCCGAACCCGAACCCTAACCCTAACCCGAAATTAACCCTAATCCTAACTCTAACCCAAACCCTAAACCAAACCCTAACTCGAACCCGAACCCTAACCCGAACCCTAACCCGAACCCTAACCCGAACCCTAACCCTAACCTAACCTTAACCCTAATCCTAACTCTAACCCAAACCCTAAACCAAACCCTAACTCGAACCCAAACCCTAACCCGAAACCTAACCCGAACTGTAACCCTAACCCTAACCCGAACCCTAACTCTAACCCTAACTCGAACCCTAACCCGAACCCTAACCCTAACCCTAACCCTAACCCGAACCCTAACCCGAACTCTAACTCGACCCTAACCCTAACCCCTAAACCTAACCCGAAACCTAACCCTAACCCGAACCCGTACCCGAACCCGAACCCTAACCCGAACCCGAACCCTAACCCGAACCCTAACCCGAACCCTAACCCGAACCCTAACCCTAACCCTAACCCGAACCCTAACACTAATCCTAACTCTAACCCAAACCCTAACCCGAACCCTAACTCGAACCCAAACCCTAACCCGAACCCTAACCCGAACCGTAACCCGAACCCTAACCCTAACCCTAACCCGAACCCTAACCCTAACCCGAACCCGAACCCTAACCCTAACCCGAGACCTAAACCGAACCCAACCCTAACCCGAATCCTAACCCTAACCCGAAACCTAAACCTAACTTTAAACCTAACCCGAAACCTAAACCTAACCCGAACCCTAAACCTAAACCTAACCCGAACCCTAACCCTAAACCTAACCCGAACCCTAACCCGAACCCTAACCCTAACCCTAACCCGAACCCAAACCCTAACCCGAACCAAAACCTAACCCTAACCCTAACCCTAACCCGAACCCTAACCTGAAACCTAACCCTAACCTAACCTGAACACTAACTCCTAACCCTAACCCGAACCCGAACCCTAGCCCGAACCCTAACCCTAACCCTAAACCGAAACCTAACCCTAACCCCAACCCTAACCCGAAACCTAAACCTAACCCTAACCCTAAACCGAACCCTAACCCGAACCCTAAACCTAACCCGAACCCGAACCCTAACCCTAACCCTAACCCTAACCCGAACCTTAATCCGAACCCTAACCCTAACCCGAACCCTAACCATAAACCTAACCCAAACCGAACACTAACCCTATCCCGAACCCTAACCCTAACCCTAACCCTAACCCTAACCCTAAACCGAAAGCTAACCCTAACCCTAACCTAACCCTAATCCGAACCCTAACCCTAACCCTAACACTAACCCTAACACCAACCCCTAACCCTAACCCGAAACCTAACCCTAACCCTAACCCGAACTCGAACCCTAACCCCTAACCCTAACCCGAACCCGAACCCTAAACTTAACCCTAAACCTATCGCTAACCCTAAACCTAACCCTAACCCGAACCCGAACCCGAACCCTAACCCTAAGCCGAACCATAACCCCAAACCTAACCCGATCCCGAACCCTAACCCGAACCCTAAACTTAACCTTAACCCGAACCCAAACCCTAACACGAAACCTAACCCTAACCCGAAACCGAACCCTAACCCTAACCCTAAAACTAACCCGCACCATAACCCTAACCCGAACCCGAACACTAACCCTAACCCTAAGCCTAAACCTAACCCTAACCTGAACCCTAAACCTAACCCAAAACCGAAACCTAACCCTAACCCTAACCCTAACCCTAACCCTAACCCTAACCCCAACCCTAAACCTAACACTAACCCTAACGCTAACCCAAACCCTAACCCTAAACCTAACACTAACCCTAAACCTAACCCGAACCCTAACCCGAACCCTAACCCTAACCCTAACCCGAACCCTAACCCTAACCCGAACCCTAACCCTAACCCTAACCCGAACCCTAACCCTAACCCTAACCCAAACCCTACCGTAACCCGAACCCTAACCCTAACCCGAACCCTAACCCTAACCCTAACCCAAACCCAACCCTAACCCGAACCCTAACCCTAACCCGAAACCTAACCCGAAACTTAAACCTAACCCGAAACCTAAACCTAACCCGAACCCTAACCCTAAACCTAACCCGAACCCTAACCCGAACCCTAACCCTAACCCGAACCCTAACTCTAACCCTAACCCTAACCCGAACCCTAACCCTAACCCTAACCCAAACCCTAACCGTAACCCGAACCCTACCCCTAACCCTAACCTAACCCTAAACCGAAACCTAACCCTAACCCTAACCCGAACCCTAACCCGAACCCTAACCCTAACCCTAACCTGAACACTAACCCCTAACCCTAACCCGAACCTGAACCCTAACCCGAACCCTAACACTCACCCTAACCCGAACCATAAACCTAAACCTAACCCTAACCCTAACCCGAACCCTAAACCGAACCCTAACCCTAACCCTAACCTGAACACTAACCCCTAACCCTAACCCGAACCCGAACCCTAACCCGAACCCTAACCCTAACCCTAAACCGAACCCTAACCCTATCCCGAAACCTAACCCAAAACCTAACCCTAACCCTAACCCTAACCCAAACCCTAACCCTAACCCGAACCCTAACCCGAACCCGAACCCTAACCCTAACCCTAACCCTAACCCGAACCTTAACCCGAACCCTAACCCTAACCCGAACCCTAACCATAACCCTAACCCTAACCCGAACAATAACCCTAACCCGATCCCTAACCCTAACCCTAACCCTAGCCCTAACCCGAACCCTAACCCTAACCCTACCCTAACCCTAACCCTAACCCTAACCCTAACCCCTAACCCTAACCCGAACCCTAAACCTAACCCGAACCGAACCCTATCCCTAACCTGAACCCTAACTCTAACCCTAACCCTAATCCTAACTCGAACCCTAACCCGAACCCTAACCCTAACCCTATCCCTAACCCGAACCCTAAACCGAACTCTAACTCGACACTAACCCTAACCCGAAACCTAACCCTAACCCGAACCCGTACCCGAACCCTAACCCTAACCCTAACCCGAACCCTAACACTAATCCTAACTCTAACCCAAACCCTAACCCGAACCCTAACTCGATCCCAAACCCTAACCCGAACCCTAACCCGAACCCTAACCCTAAATCTAACCTTAACCCGAACACGAACCCTAACCCTAACCCTAACCCGAAACCTAACCCTAACCCGAACCCTCACCCTAACCCTAACCCCGAACCCGAAACCTAACCCTAACCCTAACCCGAACCCTAACCCGAACCCTAAATCGAACCCCAACCCTAAACCTAACCCGAACCCGAACCCGAACCCTAACCCTAACCCGAACCCTAACCCTAACCCCACCCTAACCTTAACCCTAAACCTAACCGGAACCCTAACCCTAACCCTAACCCGACCCCTAACCCGAACCCTAACACTAACCCTAACCCTAACCCTAACCCTAACCCTATCACGAACCCTAACCCTACCCCTAACCTGAACCCTAACCGTAACCCGAACCCTAACCCGAACCCTAACCCTAACCCGAAAGCTAACCCGAACCTTAAACCTAACCCGAAACCTAAACCTAACCCGAACCCTAAACCTAAACCTAACCCGAACCCTAACCCGAACCCTAACCCTAACCCGAACCCGAACCCTAACCCTAACCCGAACCCTAACCCTAACCCTAACCCTAACCCGAACCCTAACCCTAACCCTAACCCAAACCCTAACCGTAACCGGAACCCTAACCCTAACCCTAACCTAACCCTAACCCGAAACCTAACCCTAACCCTAACCCGAACCCTAACCCGAACCCTAACCCTAACCCTAACCTGAACACTAACCCCTAACCCTAACCCGAACCTGAACCCTAACCCGAACCCTAACACTAACCCTAACACGAACCATAACCCTAAACCGAACCCTAACCCTAAACCGAACCCTAACACTAACCCTAACTCAAGCCATAACCCTAAACCTAAACCTAACACTAAACCGAACCCTAACCCGAACCCTAACCCTAACCCTAACCTGAACACTAACCCCTAACCCTAACCCGAACCCGAACCCTAACCCGAACCCTAACCCTAAACCTAAACCGAACCCTAACCCTAACCCGAACCCTAATCCGAAACCTAACCCTAACCCTAACCCTAAACCGAAACCTAACCCTAACCCGAACCCTAACCCGAACCCGAACCCTAACCCTAACCCTAACCCTAACCCGAACCTTAACCCGAACCCTAACCCTAACCCGAACCCTAACCATAACCCTAACCCTAACCCGAACACTAACCCTAACCCGATCCCTAACCCTAACCCTAACCCTAACCCTAACCCTAACCCGAACCCTAACCCTAACCCGAACACTAACCCTAACCCGATCCCTAACCCTAACCCTAACCCTAACCCTAACCCGAACCCTAACCCTAACCCTAACCTAACCCTAATCCGAACCCTAACCCTAACCCTAACTCTAACACTAACACCAACCCCTAAACCTAACCCTAAACCTAACCCTAACCCTACCCCGAACTCGAAACCTAACCCCTAACCCTAACCCGAACCCGAACCCTAAACCTAACCCTAACCCTAACCCTAACCCGAACCCGAACCCTAACCCTAACCCGAACCCTAACCCCAACACTAACCCCTAACCCTAACCCGAACCCGAACCCTAACCCGAACCCTAACCCTAAACCTAAACCGAACCCTAACCCTAACCCGAACCCTAATCCGAAACCTAACCCTAACCCTAACCCTAAACCGAAACCTAACCCTAACCCGAACCCTAACCCGAACCCGAACCCTAACCCTAACCCTAACCCTAACCCGAACCTTAACCCGAACCCTAACCCTAACCCGAACCCTAACCATAACCCTAACCCTAACCCGAACACTAACCCTAACCCGATCCCTAACCCTAACCCTAACCCTAACCCTAACCCTAACCCGAACCCTAACCCTAACCCGAACACTAACCCTAACCCGATCCCTAACCCTAACCCTAACCCTAACCCTAACCCGAACCCTAACCCTAACCCTAACCTAACCCTAATCCGAACCCTAACCCTAACCCTAACTCTAACACTAACACCGACCCCTAAACCTAACCCTAAACCTAACCCTAAACCTACCCCGAACTCGAAACCTAACCCCTAACCCTAACCCGAACCCGAACCCTAAACCTAACCCTAACCCTAACCCTAACCCGAACCCGAACCCTAACCCTAACCCGAACCCTAACCCCAACCCTAACCCGAACCCGAACCCTAACCCGAACCCTAACCTTAACCTTAACCCGAACCCAAACCCTAACACGAACCCTAACCCTAACCCGAAACCGAACCCTAACCCTAACCCTAAACCTAACCCGCACCCTAACCTTAACCCGAATCCGAACACTAACCCTAACCCTAACCCTAAACCTAACCCTAACCCGAACCCAAACCCTAACACGAACCCTAACCCTAACCCGAACCCGAACCCTAACCCGAACCCGAACCCTAACCCCACCCGAAACCTAACCCTAACCCTAACCCGACCCCGAACCCGAACCCTAACCCGAACCCTAACCCTAACCCGAACCCTAACCCTAACACTAACTCGAACCCTAACCCTAACCCTAAACCGAACCCTAAACCTAACCCGAATCCTAACCCTAACCCGAACCCGAACACGAATCCTAACCCTAACCCGAACCCTAAACCTAACCCTAACCCTAACCCGAACCCTAACCCAAACCCGAACCCTAACCCGAACCCGAACCCTAACCCTAACCCGAAATTAACCCTAATCCTAACTCTAACCCAAACCCTAAACCAAACCCTAACTCGAACCCGAACCCTAACCCGAACCCTAACCCGAACCCTAACCCGAACCCTAACCCTAACCTAACCTTAACCCTAATCCTAACTCTAACCCAAACCCTAAACCAAACCCTAACTCGAACCCAAACCCTAACCCGAAACCTAACCCGAACTGTAACCCTAACCCTAACCCGAACCCTAACTCTAACCCTAACTCGAACCCTAACCCGAACCCTAACCCTAACCCTAACCCTAACCCGAACCCTAACCCGAACTCTAACTCGACCCTAACCCTAACCCCTAAACCTAACCCGAAACCTAACCCTAACCCGAACCCGTACCCGAACCCGAACCCTAACCCGAACCCGAACCCTAACCCGAACCCTAACCCGAACCCTAACCCGAACCCTAACCCTAACCCTAACCCGAACCCTAACACTAATCCTAACTCTAACCCAAACCCTAACCCGAACCCTAACTCGAACCCAAACCCTAACCCGAACCCTAACCCGAACCGTAACCCGAACCCTAACCCTAACCCTAACCCGAACCCTAACCCTAACCCGAACCCGAACCCTAACCCTAACCCGAGACCTAAACCGAACCCAACCCTAACCCGAATCCTAACCCTAACCCGAAACCTAAACCTAACTTTAAACCTAACCCGAAACCTAAACCTAACCCGAACCCTAAACCTAAACCTAACCCGAACCCTAACCCTAAACCTAACCCAAACCCTAACCCGAACCCTAACCCTAACCCTAACCCGAACCCAAACCCTAACCCGAACCAAAACCTAACCCTAACCCTAACCCTAACCCGAACCCTAACCTGAAACCTAACCCTAACCTAACCTGAACACTAACTCCTAACCCTAACCCGAACCCGAACCCTAGCCCGAACCCTAACACTAACCCTAAACCGAAACCTAACCCTAACCCCAACCCTAACCCGAAACCTAAACCTAACCCTAACCCTAAACCGAACCCTAACCCGAACCCTAAACCTAACCCGAACCCGAACCCTAACCCTAACCGTAACCCTAACCCGAACCTTAATCCGAACCCTAACCCTAACCCGAACCCTAACCATAAACCTAACCCAAACCGAACACTAACCCTATCCCGAACCCTAACCCTAACCCTAACCCTAACCCTAAACCGAAAGCTAACCCTAACCCTAACCTAACCCTAATCCGAACCCTAACCCTAACCCTAACACTAACCCTAACACCAACCCCTAACCCTAACCCGAAACCTAACCCTAACCCTAACCCGAACTCGAACCCTAACCCCTAACCCTAACCCGAACCCGAACCCTAAACTTAACCCTAAACCTATCGCTAACCCTAAACCTAACCCTAACCCGAACCCGAACCCGAACCCTAACCCTAAGCCGAACCATAACCCCAAACCTAACCCGATCCCGAACCCTAACCCGAACCCTAAACTTAACCTTAACCCGAACCCAAACCCTAACACGAAACCTAACCCTAACCCGAAACCGAACCCTAACCCTAACCCTAAAACTAACCCGCACCATAACCCTAACCCGAACCCGAACACTAACCCTAACCCTAAGCCTAAACCTAACCCTAACCTGAACCCTAAACCTAACCCAAAACCGAAACCTAACCCTAACCCTAACCCTAACCCTAACCCTAACCCCAACCCTAAACCTAACACTAACCCTAACGCTAACCCAAACCCTAACCCTAAACCTAACACTAACCCTAAACCTAACCCGAACCCTAACCCGAACCCTAACCCTAACCCTAACCCGAACCCTAACCCTAACCCGAACCCTAACCCTAACCCTAACCCGAACCCTAACCCTAACCCTAACCCAAACCCTACCGTAACCCGAACCCTAACCCTAACCCGAACCCTAACCCTAACCCTAACCCAAACCCAACCCTAACCCGAACCCTAACCCTAACCCGAAACCTAACCCGAAACTTAAACCTAACCCGAAACCTAAACCTAACCCGAACCCTAACCCTAAACCTAACCCGAACCCTAACCCGAACCCTAACCCTAACCCGAACCCTAACTCTAACCCTAACCCTAACCCGAACCCTAACCCTAACCCTAACCCAAACCCTAACCGTAACCCGAACCCTACCCCTAACCCTAACCTAACCCTAACCCGAAACCTAACCCTAACCCTAACCCGAACCCTAACCCGAACCCTAACCCTAACCCTAACCTGAACACTAACCCCTAACCCTAACCCGAACCTGAACCCTAACCCGAACCCTAACACTCACCCTAACCCGAACCATAAACCTAAACCTAACCCTAACCCTAACCCGAACCCTAAACCGAACCCTAACCCTAACCCTAACCTGAACACTAACCCCTAACACTAACCCGAACCCGAACCCTAACCCGAACCCTAACCCTAACCCTAAACCGAACCCTAACCCTATCCCGAAACCTAACCCAAAACCTAACCCTAACCCTAACCCTAACCCAAACCCTAACCCTAACCCGAACCCTAACCCGAACTCGAACCCTAACCCTAACCCTAACCCTAACCCGAACCTTAACCCGAACCCTAACCCTAACCCGAACCCTAACCATAACCCTAACCCTAACCCGAACAATAACCCTAACCCGATCCCTAACCCTAACCCTAACCCTAGCCCTAACCCGAACCCTAACCCTAACCCTACCCTAACCCTAACCCTAACCCTAACCCTAACCCCTAACCCTAACCCGAACCCTAAACCTAACCCGAACCGAACCCTATCCCTAACCTGAACCCTAACTCTAACCCTAACCCTAATCCTAACTCGAACCCTAACCCGAACCCTAACCCTAACCCTATCCCTAACCCGAACCCTAAACCGAACTCTAACTCGACACTAACCCTAACCCGAAACCTAACCCTAACCCGAACCCGTACCCGAACCCTAACCCTAACCCTAACCCGAACCCTAACACTAATCCTAACTCTAACCCAAACCCTAACCCGAACCCTAACTCGATCCCAAACCCTAACCCGAACCCTAACCCGAACCCTAACCCTAAATCTAACCTTAACCCGAACACGAACCCTAACCCTAACCCTAACCCGAAACCTAACCCTAACCCGAACCCTCACCCTAACCCTAACCCCGAACCCGAAACCTAACCCTAACCCTAACCCGAACCCTAACCCGAACCCTAAATCGAACCCCAACCCTAAACCTAACCCGAACCCGAACCCTAACCCTAACCCGAACCCTAACCCTAACCCCACCCTAACCTTAACCCTAAACCTAACCGGAACCCTAACCCTAACCCTAACCCGACCCCTAACCCGAACCCTAACACTAACCCTAACCCTAACCCTAACCCTAACCCTATCACGAACCCTAACCCTACCCCTAACCTGAACCCTAACCGTAACCCGAACCCTAACCCGAACCCTAACCCTAACCCGAAAGCTAACCCGAACCTTAAACCTAACCCGAAACCTAAACCTAACCCGAACCCTAAACCTAAACCTAACCCGAACCCTAACCCGAACCCTAACCCTAACCCGAACCCGAACCCTAACCCTAACCCGAACCCTAACCCTAACCCTAACCCTAACCCGAACCCTAACCCTAACCCTAACCCAAACCCTAACCGTAACCGGAACCCTAACCCTAACCCTAACCTAACCCTAACCCGAAACCTAACCCTAACCCTAACCCGAACCCTAACCCGAACCCTAACCCTAACCCTAACCTGAACACTAACCCCTAACCCTAACCCGAACCTGAACCCTAACCCGAACCCTAACACTAACCCTAACACGAACCATAACCCTAAACCGAACCCTAACCCTAAACCGAACCCTAACACTAACCCTAACTCAAGCCATAACCCTAAACCTAAACCTAACACTAAACCGAACCCTAACCCGAACCCTAACCCTAACCCTAACCTGAACACTAACCCCTAACCCTAACCCGAACCCGAACCCTAACCCGAACCCTAACCCTAAACCTAAACCGAACCCTAACCCTAACCCGAACCCTAATCCGAAACCTAACCCTAACCCTAACCCTAAACCGAAACCTAACCCTAACCCGAACCCTAACCCGAACCCGAACCCTAACCCTAACCCTAACCCTAACCCGAACCTTAACCCGAACCCTAACCCTAACCCGAACCCTAACCATAACCCTAACCCTAACCCGAACACTAACCCTAACCCGATCCCTAACCCTAACCCTAACCCTAACCCTAACCCTAACCCTAACCCGAACCCTAACCCTAACCCGAACACTAACCCTAACCCGATCCCTAACCCTAACCCTAACCCTAACCCTAACCCGAACCCTAACCCTAACCCTAACCTAACCCTAATCCGAACCCTAACCCTAACCCTAACTCTAACACTAACACCAACCCCTAAACCTAACCCTAAACCTAACCCTAACCCTACCCCGAACTCGAAACCTAACCCCTAACCCTAACCCGAACCCGAACCCTAAACCTAAACCTAACCCTAACCCTAACCCGAACCCGAACCCTAACCCTAACCCGAACCCTAACCCCAACCCTAACCCGAACCCGAACCCTAACCCGAACCCTAACCTTAACCTTAACCCGAACCCAAACCCTAAAACGAACCCTAACCCTAACCCGAAACCGAACCCTAACCCTAACCCTAAACCTAACCCGCACCCTAACCTTAACCCGAATCCGAACACTAACCCTAACCCTAACCCTAAACCTAACCCTAACCCGAACCCAAACCCTAACACGAACCCTAACCCTAACCCGAACCCGAACCCTAACCCGAACCCGAACCCTAACCCCACCCGAAACCTAACCCTAACCCTAACCCGACCCCGAACCCGAACCCTAACCCGAACCCTAACCCTAACCCGAACCCTAACCCTAACACTAACTCGAACCCTAACCCTAACCCTAAACCGAACCCTAAACCTAACCCGAATCCTAACCCTAACCCGAACCCGAACACGAATCCTAACCCTAACCCGAACCCTAAACCTAACCCTAACCCTAACCCGAACCCTAACCCAAACCCGAACCCTAACCCGAACCCGAACCCTAACCATAACCCGAACCCGAACCCTAAACCGAACCCGAACCCGAACCCTAACCCTAACACGAACCCTAACCCTAACCCTAACCCGAAACCTAACCCAAACCCGAACCCTAACCTGAACCCGAACCCGAACCCTAACCCGAACCCTAACCCTAACCCTAAACCTAACCCTAACCCCAACACTAACCCGAACCCTAACCCGAACCCTAACCCGAAACCTAACCCCTAACCCTAACACGAACCCGAACCCTAACGCGAACCCGAACCCTAAACCTAACCCGAACCCTAAACCTAAACCTAACCCGAACTCGAACCCGAACCCTGACCCTAACCCTAACCCGAACCCTAACCCTAACCCTAACCCTAACCCGAACCCTAACCCTAACACTACCCGAACCCTAACCCGAAACCTAACTCTAACCCGAACCCTAAACTGAACCCTAACCCGAACCCTAACCCTAACCCTAACCCTAAACCTAACCCGAACCCTAACCCTAACCCTAACCCTAACCCTAATCCTAACCCGAACCCTAACCCTAACCCTAACCCAAACCCTAACCCTAACCCTAACCCTAACCCTTACCCGAACTCTAACCCTAAACCTAACCCTAACCCTAACCCTAACTTGAACCCTAACCGGAACCCTAACCCTAACCCTAACCCTAACCCTAACCCGAACCCTAAACCGAACTCTAACTCGACCCTAACCCTAACCCCTAACCCTAACCTGAAACCTAACCCTAACCCGAAACCGTGCCCCAACCCGAACCCTAAACCGAACCTGAACCCTAACCCGAACCGAACCCTAAACCTAACCCGAACCGTAACCCTAAACCTAACACGAACCCTAAATCTAACCATAACTCGAACCCTAACCAGAACCCTAACCCTAACCCTAACCCTAACCCGAACACTATCCCGAACTCTAACTCGACCCTAACCCTAAACCCTAAACCTAACCTGAAACCTAACCCTAACCCGAACCCGTACCCGAACCCGAACCCTAACCCGAACCCGAACCCTAACCCGAACCCTAACCCGAACCCTAACCCGAACCCTAACCCGAACCCTAACCCTAACCTTAACCAGAACCCTAACACTAATCCTAACTCTAACCCAAACCCTAACCCGAACCCTAACTCGAACCCAAACCCTAAACCGAACACTAACCCGAACCCTAACCTTAACCCTAACCTTAACCCGAACCCGAACCCTAACCCTAACCCCGAACCCGAACCCTAACCCTAACCCTAACCCGAACCCTAACCCGAACCCTAAACCGAACGCCAACCCTAACCCTAACCCGAACCCGAACCCAAACCCTAACCCTAACCCGAACCCTAAACCTAATCCCACCCTAACCCTAACCCTAACACTAACCGGAACCCTAACCCTAACCCTAACCCGACCCCTAACCCGAACCCTAACCCGAACCATAAGCCAAACCCTAAATCGAACCCCAACCCTAAACCTAACCCGAACCCGAACCCGAACCCTAACCCTAACCCGAACCCTAACCCTAACCCCACCCTAACCTTAACCCTAAACCTAACCGGAACCCTAACCCTAACCCTAACCCGACCCTAACCCGAACCCTAACACGAACCCTAACCCTAACCCTAAGCCTAACCCTATCACGAACCCTAACCCTACCCCTAACCTGAACCCTAACCGTAACCCGAACCCTAACCCTAACCCTAACCCGAACCCTAACTCTAACCCGAACCCGAACCATAACGTTAACCCGAAACCTAAACCGAACCCAACCCTAACCCGAACCCTAACCCTAACCCGAAACCTAACCCGAAACTTAAACCTAACCCGAAACCTAAACCTAACCCGAACCCTAACCCAAAACCTAACCCGAACCCTAACCCGAACCCTAACCCTAACCCGAACGCTAACTCTAACCCTAACCCTAACCCGAACCCTAACCCTAACCCTAACCCAAACCCTAACCGTAACCCGAACCCTACCCCTAACCCTAACCTAACCCTAACCCGAAACCTAACCCTAACCCTAACCCGAACCCTAACCCGAACCCTAACCCTAACCCTAACCTGAACACTAACCCCTAACCCTAACCCGAACCTGAACCCTAACCCGAACCCTAACACTAACCCTAACCCGAACCATAACCCTAAACCTAACCCTAACCCTAAACCGAACCCTAACACTAACCCTAACTCAAGCCATAACCCTAAACCTAACCCTAACCCTAAACCGAACCCTAACCCGAACCCTAACCCTAACCCTAACCTGAACACTAACCCCTAACCCTAACCCGAACCCGAACCCTAAACCGAACCCTAACCCTAACCCTAAACCGAACCCTAACCCTAACCCGAACCCTAACCCGAAACCTAACCCTAACCCTAACCCTAAACCGAAACCTAACCCTAACCCGAACCCTAACCCGAACCCGAACCCTAACCCTAAACCTAACCCTAACCCGAACCTTAACCCGAACCCTAACCCTAACCCGAACCCTAACCATAACCCTAACGCTAACCCGAACACTAACCCTAACCCGATCCCTAACCCTAACACTAACCCTAACCCTAACCCGAACCCTAACCCTAACCCGAACACTAACCCTAACCCGATCCCTAACCCTAACCCTAACCCTAACCCGAACCCGAACCCTAACCCTAACCCTAACCTAACCCTAATCCGAACCCTAACACTAACCCTAACTCTAACACTAACACCAACCCCTAAACCTAACCCGAAACCTAACCCTAACCCTATCCCGAACTCGAAACCTAATCCCTAACCCTAACCCGAACCCGAAACCTAAACCTAACCCTAAACCGAACCCTAACCCTAACCCAAAACCGAAACCTAACCCTAACCCTAACCCTAAACCTAACACTAACCCTAACCCCAAACCTAAACCTAACACTAACCCTAACGCTAACCCGAACCCTAACCCTAAAGCTAACCCTAACCCTAAACCTAACCCAAACCCGAACCCGAACCCTAACACTAACCCTAACCCGAACCCGAACCCTAACCCTACCCGAAACCTAACCCTAACCCTAACCCGACCCCGAACCCGAACCCTAAGCCTAACCCTAACCCTAACCCGAACCCTAACCCTAACACTAACTCGAACCCTAACCCTAACCCTAAACCGAACCCTAAACCTAACCCGAATCCTAACCCTAACCCGAACCCGAACACGAATCCTAACCCTAACCCGAACCCTAAACCTAACCCTAACCCTAACCCGAACCCTAACCCAAACCCGAACCCTAACCCGAACCCGAACCCTAACCATAACCCGAACCCGAACCCTAACCCTAACCCGACCCCAAACCCTAACCCTAACCCTAACCCGAACCCTAACACTAACCCGAACCCTACCCCTAACCCGAACCCGAACCCGAAACCTAACCCTAACACGAACCCTAACCCTAACCCTAACCCGAACCCTAACCCAAACACGAACCCTAACCCGAACCCGAACCCGAACCCTAACCCGAACCCTAACCCTAAACCTAACCCTAACCCTAACCCCAACCCTAACACGAACCCTAACCCGAACACTAACCCGAAACCTAACCCCTAACCCTAACCCGAACCCGAACCCTAATCCGAACCCGAACCCTAAACCTAACCCGAACCCTAACCCTAAACCTAACCCGAACCCGAACCCGAAAACTGACCCTAACCCTAACCGGAACCCTAACCCTAACCCTAACCCTAACCCGAACCCTAACCCTAACCCTACCCGAACCCTAACCCGAAACCTAACTCTAACCCGAACCCTAAACTGAACCCTAACCCGAACCCTAACCCTAACCCTAACCCTAAACCTAACCCGAACCCTAACCCTAACCCTAACCCTAACCCTAACCCTAACCCTAACCCGAACCCTAACCCTAACCCTAAACCAAACCCTAACCCTAACACTAACCCTAACCCTAACCCCTAACCCTAAACCGAACCCTAATCCTAACCCGAACAGTAACCCTAACCCTTACCCGAACCCTAACCCTAACCCTAACCCTAACCCTAATTCGAACCCTAACCCGAGACCTAACCCTAACCCTAAGCCTAACCCTAACCCGAACCCTAAACCGAACTCTAACTCGACCCTAACCCTAACCCCTAACCCTAACCCGAAACCTAACCCTAACACGAAACCATACCCCAACCCGAACCCTAAACCGAACCCGAACCCTAACCCGAACCGAACCCTAAACCTAACCCGAACCGTAACCCTAACCCTAACCCGAACCCTAAATCTAACCCTAACTCGAACCCTAACCCGAACCCTAACCCTAACCCTAACCCTAACCCGAACCCTAACCCGAACTCTAACTCGACCCTAACCCTAAACCCTAAACCTAACCCGAAACCTAACCCTAACCCGAACCCGTACCCGAACCCGAACCCTAACCCGAACCCGAACCCTAACCCGAACCCTAACCGGAACCCTAACCCGAACCCTAACCCGAACCCTAACCCTAAGCTTAACCAGAACCCTAACACTAATCCTAACTCTAACCCAAACCCTAACCCGAACCCTAACTCGAACCCAAACCCTAAACCGAACACTAACCCGAACCCTAACCTTAACCCTAACCTTAACCCGAACCCGAACCCTAACCCTAACCCGAACCCTAATCCTAAACCGAACCCTCACCCTAACCCTAACCCCGAACCCGAACCCTAACCCTAAACCTAACCCGAACCCTAACCCGAACCCTAACCCGAATGCCAACCCTAACCCTAACCCGAACCCGAACCCGAACCCTAACCCTAACCCGAACCCTAAACCTAATCCCACCCTAACCCTAACCCTAACACTAACCGGAACCCTAACCCTAACCCTAACCCGACCCCTAACCCGAACCCTAACACGAACCCTAACCCTAAACCTAACCCTAACCAAACCCGAACCCTAACCCTAACCCTAACCCGAACCCTAACCGTAACCCGAACCCTAACCCTAACCCTAACCCTAACCCTAACCCTAACCCGAACCCTAACCCGAACTCTAACTCGACCCTAACCCTAAACCCTAAACCTAACCCGAAACCTAACCCTAACCCGAACCCGTACCCGAACCCGAACCCTAACCCGAACCCGAACCCTAACCCGAACCCTAACCGGAACCCTAACCCGAACCCTAACCCGAACCCTAACCCTAAGCTTAACCAGAACCCTAACACTAATCCTAACTCTAACCCAAACCCTAACCCGAACTCTAACTCGAACCCAAACCCTAAACCGAACACTAACCCGAACCCTAACCTTAACCCTAACCTTAACCCGAACCCGAACCCTAACCCTAACCCGAACCCTAACCCTAAACCGAACCCTCACCCTAACCCTAACCCCGAACCCGAACCCTAACCCTAAACCTAACCCGAACCCTAACCCGAACCCTAACCCGAACGCCAACCCTAACCCTAACCCGAACCCGAACCCGAACCCTAACCCTAACCCGAACCCTAAACCTAATCCCACCCTAACCCTAACCCTAACACTAACCGGAACCCTAACCCTAACCCTAACCCGACCCCTAACCCGAACCCTAACACGAACCCTAACCCTAAACCTAACCCTAACCAAACCCGAACCCTAACCCTAACCCTAACCCGAACCCTAACCGTAACCCGAACCCTAACCCTAACCCTAACCCGAACCCTAACCCTAACCCGAAACCTAACCCTAACCTTAAACCTAACCCGAAACCTAAACCTAAACCGAACCCTAACCCTAAACCTAACCCGAACCCTAACCCGAACCCTAACCCTAACCCTAAACCGAACCCTAACCCTAACCCGAACCGTAACCCTAACCCTAACCCTAACCCTAACCCGAAACCTAACCCGAACCCTAACACGAACCCTAACCCTAACCCTAACCCTAACCCTAACCCGAACCCTAACCCTACCCCTAACCTGAACTCTAACCGTAACCCGAACCCTAACCCTAACCCTAACCCGAACCCTAACCCTAACCCGAACCCGAACCATAACGCTAACCCAAAACCTAAACCGAATCCAACCCTAACCCGAACCCTAACCCTAACCCGAAACCTAACCCGAACCTTAAACCTAAACCGAAACCTAAACCTAACCCAAACCCTAACCCTAAACCTAACCCGAACCCTAACCCGAACCCTAACCCTAACCCTAACCCGAACCCTAACCCTAACCCGAACCCTAACCCTAACCCGAACCCTAACCCTAACCCTAACCCAAACCCTAACCGTAACCCGAAACCTAACCCTAACCCTAACCTAACCCTAACCCGAAACCTAACCCTAACCCTAACCCGAACCCTAACCCGAACCAACCCTAACCCTAACCTGAACACTAACCCTAACCCTAACGCGAACTTGAACCCTAACCCGAACCCTAACACTAACCCTAACCCGAACCATAACCCTAAACCTAACCTTAACCCTAAACCGAAACCTAACACTAACCCTAACACGAACCATAACCCTAAACCTAACCCTAACCCTAAACCGAACCCTAACCCGAACCCTAACCCTAACCCTAACCTGAACACTAACCCCTAACCCTAACCCGAACCCAAACCCTAACCCGAACCCTAACCCTAACCCTAAACCGAACCCTAACCCTAACCCGAAACCTAACCCGAAACCTAACCCTAACCCTAACCCTAAACCGAAACCTAACCCTAACCCGAACCCTAACACGAACCCGAACCCTAACCCTAAACCTAACCCTAACCCGAACCTTAACCCGAACCCTAACCCTAACCCGAACCCTAACCATAACCCTAACCCTAACCCGAACACTAACCCTAACCCGATCCCTAACTCTAACCCTAACCCTAACCCGAACCCTAACCCGAACACTAACCCTAACCCTAACCTAACCCTAATGCGAACCCTAACCCTAACCCTAACTCTAACACTAACACCAACCCCTAAGCCTAACCCGAAACCTAACCCTAACCCTAACCCGAACTCGAACCCTAACCCCTAACCCTAACCCGAACCCGAACCCTAAACCTAACCCTAACCCTAACCCTAACCGTAACCCGAACCCGAACCCTAACCCTAACCCGAACCTAACCCCAACCCTAACCCGAACCCGAACCCTAACCCGAACCCTAACCTTAACCTTAACCCGAAACCAAACCCTAACACGAAACCTAACCCTAAACCGAACCCGAACCCTAACCCTAACCCTAAACCTAACCCGCACCCTAACCCTAACCCGAACCCGAACCCTAACCCTAACCCTAACCCTAAACCTAACCCTAACCCGAACCCTAACCCTAACTCAAAACCGAAACCAAACCCTCACCGTAACCCGAACCCTAACCCTAACCCTAACCCTAACCCGAACCCTAACCCTAACCCGAACCCTAACCCTAAGCCGAATCCGAACCCGAACCCTAACCCTAACACGAACCCTAACCCTAACCCTAACCCGAACCCTAACCCAAACCCGAACCCTAACCCGAACCCGAACCCTAACCCTAAACCGAACCCGAAACCTAAACCTAACCTAACCCTAACCCTAACCCGAACCCTAACCCTAACCCTAACCCTAACCCCAACCCTAACCCGAACCCTAACCCGAACCCTAACCCGAACCGTAACCCCTAACCCTAACCCGAAGCCGAACCCTAACCCGAAACCAAACCCTAACCCTAACCTGAACCCGAACCCTAACCCTAACCCGAACCCAAACCCGAAACATAACCCTAACCCTAACCCGAACCCTAACACTAACCCTAACCCTAAACCTAACACTAACCCGAACCCTAACCCTAACCCTAACCCGAACCCTAACCCGAAACCTACCTCTAACCCGAACCCTAAACTGAACCCTAACCCGAACCCTAACCCTAACCCTAACCCTAACCCAAACCCGAACCCTAACCCTAACCCTAACCCGAACCCTAACCCTAACCCGAACCCTAACCCAAACCCTAACCCAAACCCTAACTCTAACCCTTACCCTAACCCTAACCCCTAAACCTAACCCGAACCCTAAACCTAACCTGAACCGTAACCCTAACCCTAACCTGAACCCTAACTCTAACCCTAACCCTAATCCTAACTCGAACCCTAACCCGAACCCTAACCCTAAACCTAACCCTAACACGAACCCTAAACCGAACTCTAACTCGACACTAACCCTAACCCGAAACCTAACCCTAACCCGAACCCGAACCCTAACCCTAACCCTAAACCGAACCCTAAACCTAAACCGAACCCTCACCCTAACCCTAAACCCGAACACGAACCCTAACCCTAAACCTAACCCGAAACCTAACCCGAACCCTAAATCGAACCCCAACCCTAACCCTAACCCGAACCCGAAACCGAACCCTAACCCTAACCCGAACCCTAACCCTAACCCCACCCTAAACCTAACCCTAACCGGAACCCTAACCCTAACCCTAACCCGACCCCTAACCCGAACCCTAACACAAACCCTAACCCTAACCCTAACCCTAACGCTAACCCGAACCCTAACCCTACACCTAACCTGAACCCTAACCGTAACCCGAACCCTAACCCTAACCTTAAACCGAACCCTAACCCTAACCCGAACCCGAACCCTAACGCTAACCCGAAACCTAAACCGAACCCAACCCTAACCCGAACCCTAACCCTAACCCGAAACCTAACCCTAACATTAAACCTAACCCGAAACCTAAACCTAACCCGAACCCTAACCCTAAACCTAACCCGAACCCTAACCCGAACCCTAACCCTAACCCTAACCCGAACCCTAACCCTAAACCGAACCCGAACCCTAACCCTAAACCGAACCCTAAACCTAACCCGAATCCTAACCCTAACCCGAACCCGAACACGAATCCTAACCCTAACCCGAACCCTAAACCTAACCCTAACCCTAACCCGAACCCTAACCCAAACCCGAACCCTAACCCGAACCCGAACCCTAACCATAACCCGAACCCGAACCCTAACCCTAACCCGACCCCAAACCCTAACCCTAACCCTAACCCGAACCCTAACACTAACCCGAACCCTACCCCTAACCCGAACCCGAACCCGAAACCTAACCCTAACACGAACCCTAACCCTAACCCTAACCCGAACCCTAACCCAAACACGAACCCTAACCCGAACCCGAACCCGAACCCTAACCCGAACCCTAAACCTAAACCTAACCCTAACCCTAACCCCAACCCTAACCCGAACCCTAACCCGAACACTAACCCGAAACCTAACCCCTAACCCTAACCCGAACCCGAACCCTAATCCGAACCCGAACCCTAAACCTAACCCGAACCCTAACCCTAAACCTAACCCGAACCCGAACCCGAAAACTGACCCTAACCCTAACCGGAACCCTAACCCTAACCCTAACCCTAACCCGAACCCTAACCCTAACCCTACCCGAACCCTAACCCGAAACCTAACTCTAACCCGAACCCTAAACTGAACCCTAACCCGAACCCTAACCCTAACCCTAACCCTAAACCTAACCCGAACCCTAACCCTAACCCTAACCCTAACCCTAACCCGAACCCTAACCCTAACCCTAAACCAAACCCTAACCCTAACCCTAACCCTAACCCTGACCCCTAACCCTAAACCGAACCCTAATCCTAACCCGAACCGTAACCCTAACCCTTACCCGAACCCTAACCCTAACCCTAACCCTAACCCTAATTCGAACCCTAACCAGAGACCTAACCCTAACCCTAAGCCTAACCCTAACCCGAACCCTAAACCGAACTCTAACTCGACCCTAACCCTAACCCCTAACCCTAACCCGAAACCTAACCCTAACACGAAACCATACCCCAACCCGAACCCTAAACCGAACCCGAACCCTAACCCGAACCGAACCCTAAACCTAACCCGAACCGTAACCCTAACCCTAACCCGAACCCTAAATCTAACCCTAACTCGAACCCTAACCCGAACCCTAACCCTAACCCTAACCCTAACCCGAACCCTAACCCGAACTCTAACTCGACCCTAACCCTAAACCCTAAACCTAACCCGAAACCTAACCCTAACCCGAACCCGTACCCGAACCCGAACCCTAACCCGAACCCGAACCCTAACCCGAACCCTAACCGGAACCCTAACCCGAACCCTAACCCGAACCCTAACCCTAAGCTTAACCAGAACCCTAACACTAATCCTAACTCTAACCCAAACCCTAACCCGAACCCTAACTCGAACCCAAACCCTAAACCGAACACTAACCCGAACCCTAACCTTAACCCTAACCTTAACCCGAACCCGAACCCTAACCCTAACCCGAACCCTAACCCTAAACCGAACCCTCACCCTAACCCTAACCCCGAACCCGAACCCTAACCCTAAACCTAACCCGAACCCTAACCCGAACCCTAACCCGAACGCCAACCCTAACCCTAACCCGAACCCGAACCCGAACCCTAACCCTAACCCGAACCCTAAACCTAATCCCACCCTAACCCTAACCCTAACACTAACCGGAACCCTAACCCTAACCCTAACCCGACCCCTAACCCGAACCCTAACACGAACCCTAACCCTAAACCTAACCCTAACCAAACCCGAACCCTAACCCTAACCCTAACCCGAACCCTAACCGTAACCCGAACCCTAACCCTAACCCTAACCCTAACCCTAACCCTAACCCGAACCCTAACCCGAACTCTAACTCGACCCTAACCCTAAACCCTAAACCTAACCCGAAACCTAACCCTAACCCGAACCCGTACCCGAACCCGAACCCTAACCCGAACCCGAACCCTAACCCGAACCCTAACCGGAACCCTAACCCGAACCCTAACCCGAACCCTAACCCTAAGCTTAACCAGAACCCTAACACTAATCCTAACTCTAACCCAAACCCTAACCCGAACCCTAACTCGAACCCAAACCCTAAACCGAACACTAACCCGAACCCTAACCTTAACCCTAACCTTAACCCGAACCCGAACCCTAACCCTAACCCGAACCCTAACCCTAAACCGAACCCTCACCCTAACCCTAACCCCGAACCCGAACCCTAACCCTAAACCTAACCCGAACCCTAACCCGAACCCTAACCCGAACGCCAACCCTAACCCTAACCCGAACCCGAACCCGAACCCTAACCCTAACCCGAACCCTAAACCTAATCCCACCCTAACCCTAACCCTAACACTAACCGGAACCCTAACCCTAACCCTAACCCGACCCCTAACCCGAACCCTAACACGAACCCTAACCCTAAACCTAACCCTAACCAAACCCGAACCCTAACCCTAACCCTAACCCGAACCCTAACCGTAACCCGAACCCTAACCCTAACCCTAACCCGAACCCTAACCCTAACCCGAAACCTAACCCTAACCTTAAACCTAACCCGAAACCTAAACCTAAACCGAACCCTAACCCTAAACCTAACCCGAACCCTAACCCGAACCCTAACCCTAACCCTAAACCGAACCCTAACCCTAACCCGAACCGTAACCCTAACCCTAACCCTAACCCTAACCCGAAACCTAACCCGAACCCTAACACGAACCCTAACCCTAACCCTAACCCTAACCCTAACCCGAACCCTAACCCTACCCCTAACCTGAACTCTAACCGTAACCCGAACCCTAACCCTAACCCTAACCCGAACCCTAACCCTAACCCGAACCCGAACCATAACGCTAACCCAAAACCTAAACCGAATCCAACCCTAACCCGAACCCTAACCCTAACCCGAAACCTAACCCGAACCTTAAACCTAAACCGAAACCTAAACCTAACCCAAACCCTAACCCTAAACCTAACCCGAACCCTAACCCGAACCCTAACCCTAACCCTAACCCGAACCCTAACCCTAACCCGAACCCTAACCCTAACCCGAACCCTAACCCTAACCCTAACCCAAACCCTAACCGTAACCCGAAACCTAACCCTAACCCTAACCTAACCCTAACCCGAAACCTAACCCTAACCCTAACCCGAACCCTAACCCGAACCAACCCTAACCCTAACCTGAACACTAACCCTAACCCTAACGCGAACTTGAACCCTAACCCGAACCCTAACACTAACCCTAACCCGAACCATAACCCTAAACCTAACCTTAACCCTAAACCGAAACCTAACACTAACCCTAACACGAACCATAACCCTAAACCTAACCCTAACCCTAAACCGAACCCTAACCCGAACCCTAACCCTAACCCTAACCTGAACACTAACCCCTAACCCTAACCCGAACCCAAACCCTAACCCGAACCCTAACCCTAACCCTAAACCGAACCCTAACCCTAACCCGAAACCTAACCCGAAACCTAACCCTAACCCTAACCCTAAACCGAAACCTAACCCTAACCCGAACCCTAACACGAACCCGAACCCTAACCCTAAACCTAACCCTAACCCGAACCTTAACCCGAACCCTAACCCTAACCCGAACCCTAACCATAACCCTAACCCTAACCCGAACACTAACCCTAACCCGATCCCTAACTCTAACCCTAACCCTAACCCGAACCCTAACCCGAACACTAACCCTAACCCTAACCTAACCCTAATGCGAACCCTAACCCTAACCCTAACTCTAACACTAACACCAACCCCTAAGCCTAACCCGAAACCTAACCCTAACCCTAACCCGAACTCGAACCCTAACCCCTAACCCTAACCCGAACCCGAACCCTAAACCTAACCCTAACCCTAACCCTAACCCTAACCCGAACCCGAACCCTAACCCTAACCCGAACCTAACCCCAACCCTAACCCGAACCCGAACCCTAACCCGAACCCTAACCTTAACCTTAACCCGAAACCAAACCCTAACACGAAACCTAACCCTAAACCGAACCCGAACCCTAACCCTAACCCTAAACCTAACCCGCACCCTAACCCTAACCCGAACCCGAACCCTAACCCTAACCCTAACCCTAAACCTAACCCTAACCCGAACCCTAACCCTAACTCAAAACCGAAACCAAACCCTCACCGTAACCCGAACCCTAACCCTAACCCTAACCCTAACCCGAACCCTAAACCTAACCCGAACCCTAACCCTAAGCCGAATCCGAACCCGAACCCTAACCCTAACACGAACCCTAACCCTAACCCTAACCCGAACCCTAACCCAAACCCGAACCCTAACCCGAACCCGAACCCTAACCCTAAACCGAACCCGAAACCTAAACCTAACCTAACCCTAACCCTAACCCGAACCCTAACCCTAACCCTAACCCTAACCCCAACCCTAACCCGAACCCTAACCCGAACCCTAACCCGAAACGTAACCCCTAACCCTAACCCGAACCCGAACCCTAACCCGAAACCAAACCCTAACCCTAACCTGAACCCGAACCCTAACCCTAACCCGAACCCAAACCCGAAACATAACCCTAACCCTAACCCGAACCCTAACACTAACCCTAACCCTAAACCTAACACTAACCCGAACCCTAACCCTAACCCTAACCCGAACCCTAACCCGAAACCTACCTCTAACCCGAACCCTAAACTGAACCCTAACCCGAACCCTAACCCTAACCCTAACCCTAACCCAAACCCGAACCCTAACCCTAACCCTAACCCGAACCCTAACCCTAACCCGAACCCTAACCCAAACCCTAACCCAAACCCTAACTCTAACCCTTACCCTAACCCTAACCCCTAAACCTAACCCGAACCCTAAACCTAACCTGAACCGTAACCCTAACCATAACCTGAACCCTAACTCTAACCCTAACCCTAATCCTAACTCGAACCCTAACCCGAACCCTAACCCTAAACCTAACCCTAACACGAACCCTAAACCGAACTCTAACTCGACACTAACCCTAACCCGAAACCTAACCCTAACCCGAACCCGAACCCTAACCCTAACCCTAAACCGAACCCTAAACCTAAACCGAACCCTCACCCTAACCCTAAACCCGAACACGAACCCTAACCCTAAACCTAACCCGAACCCTAACCCGAACCCTAAATCGAACCCCAACCCTAACCCTAACCCGAACCCGAAACCGAACCCTAACCCTAACCCGAACCCTAACCCTAACCCCACCCTAAACCTAACCCTAACCGGAACCCTAACCCTAACCCTAACCCGACCCCTAACCCGAACCCTAACACAAACCCTAACCCTAACCCTAACCCTAACGCTAACCCGAACCCTAACCCTACACCTAACCTGAACCCTAACCGTAACCCGAACCCTAACCCTAACCTTAAACCGAACCCTAACCCTAACCCGAACCCGAACCCTAACGCTAACCCGAAACCTAAACCGAACCCAACCCTAACCCGAACCCTAACCCTAACCCGAAACCTAACCCTAACATTAAACCTAACCCGAAACCTAAACCTAACCCGAACCCTAACCCTAAACCTAACCCGAACCCTAACCCGAACCCTAAGCCTAACCCTAACCCGAACCCTAACCCTAAACCGAACCCGAACCCTAACCCTAAACCGAACCCTAACCTAACCCTACCCCAAACCCTAACCGTAACCCGAACCCTAACCCTAACCCTAAACTAAACCTAACCCGAAACTTAACCCTAACCCTAAACCGAACCCTAACCCGAACCCTAACCCTAACCCTAACCTGAACACTAACCCCTAACCCTAACCCGAACGCGAACCCTAACCAGAACACTAACCCTAACACTAAAACCGAACCCTAACCCTAACCCGAACGCTAACCTAAAACCTAACCCTAACCCTAACCCTAAACCGCAACCTAACCCTAACCCGAACCCTAACCCGAACCCGAACCCTAACCCTAACCCTAACCCGAACCTTAACCTGAACCCTAACCCTAACCGGAACCCTAACCATAACCCTAACCCTAAACCTAAACCTAACCCGAACCCGAAACCGAACACTAACCTAACCCGAACCCTAACCCTTACCCTAACCCGAACTCTAACCCAAACCCGAACCCTAACCCGAAACTGAACCCTAACCCTAAACCGAACCCGAACCCTAACCCTAACCCTAACCCGAACCCTAACTCTAACCGTAACCCTAAACCTAACCCGCACCCTAACCCTAACCCGAACCCGAAACTAACCCTAGCCCTAACCCTAAACCTAAACCTAACCCGAACCCTAACCTTAACCCAAAACCGAAACCTAACCCTAAACCTAACCCTAACCCGAACCCTAAACCTAACCCCAAACCTAAACCTAACACTAACCCTAACGCTAACCCGAACCCTAACCCTAACCCTAACCCTAACCCTAAACCTAACCCAAACCCGAACCCGAACCCTAACACTAACCCTAACCCGAACCCGAACCCTAACCCTAACCCGAAACCTAACCCGAACCTTAAACCTAAACCGAAACCTAAACCTAACACGAAACCTAACCCTAATCCTAACCCGAACCCTAACCCGAACCCTAACCCTAACCCTAACCCGAACCCTAACCCTAACCCGAACCCTAACCCTAACCCTATCCCGAACCCTAACCCTAACCCTAACCCAAACCCTAACCGTAACCCGAACCCTAACCCTAACCCTAACCTAACCCTAACCCGAAACCTAACCCTAAACCTAACCCGAACCCTAACCCGAACCCTAACCCTAACCCTAACCTGAACACTAACCCCTAACCCTAACCCGAACCCGAACCCTAACCCGAACCCTAACCCTAACCCTAACCCGAACCCTAACCCTAACCCTAACCTGAACACTAACCCCTAACCCTAACCCGAACCTGAACCCTAACCCGAACCCTAACACTAAAGCTAACCCGAACAATAACCCTAAACCTAACCCTAACCCTAAACCGAACCCTAACACTAACCCTAACACGAACCATAACCCTAAACCTAACCCTAACCCTAAACCGAACCCTAACCCGAACCCTAACCCTAACCCTAACCTGAACACTAACCCCTAACCCTAACCCGAACCCGAACCCTAACCCGAACCCTAACCCTAACCCTAAACCGAACCCTAACCCTAACCCGAAACCTAAACCGAAACCTAACCCTAACCCTAACCCTAAACCGAAACCTAACCCTAACCCGAACCCTAACCCGAACCCGAACCCTAACCCTATCCGAAACCTAACCCTAAACCTAACCCGAACCCGAACCCGAACCCTAACACTAACCCTAACCCGAACCCTAACCCGAACCCTAAACCTAACCCGAACCCTAATCCTAACCCTAACCCGAACACTAACCCTAACCCTAACCCAAACCCTAACCGTAACCCGAACCCTAACCCTAACCCTAACCTAACCCTAACCTGAAACCTAAACCTAACCCTAACCCGAAACCTAACCCGAACCCTAACCGTAACCCTAACCTGAACACTAACCCCTAACCCTAACCCGAACCTGAACCCTAACCCGACCCCTAAAACTAACCCTAACCCGAACCATAAACCTAAACCTAACCCTAACCCTAAACCGAACCCTAACACTAACCCTAACCCGAACCATAACCCTAAACCTAACCCTAACCCTAAACCGAACCCTAACCCGAACCCTAACCCTAACCCTAACCTGAACACTAACCCCTAACCCTAACCCGAACCCGAACCCTAACCCGAACCCTAACCCTAACCCTAAACCGAACCCTAACCCTAACCCGAACCCTAACCCGAAACCTAACCCTAACCCTAACCCTAAACCGAAACCTAACCCTAACCCGAACCCTAACCTGAACCCGAACGCTAACCCTAACACTAACCCTAACACGAAGATTAAGCCGAACCCTAACCCTAACCCGAACCCTAACCATAACCCTAACCCTAACCCGAACACTAACCCTAACCCGATCCCTAACACTAACCTTAACCCTAACCCTAACCCGAACCCTATCCCTAACCCTAACCTAACCCTAATCCGAACCCTAACCCTAACCCTAACTCTAACACTAACACCAACCCCTAAAACCTAACCCGAAACCTAACCCTAACCCTAACCCTAACTCGAACCCTAACCCCTAACCCGAACCCGAACCCGAACCCTAAACCTAACCCTAACCCGAACCCTAACCCTAACCCGAACCCTAACCCTAACCCGAACCCTAACCTTAACCTTAACCCGAACCCAAACCCTAACACGAACCCTAGCCCTAACCCGAAACCGAACCCTAACCCTAACCCTAAACCTAACCCGCACCCTAACCCTAACCCGAACCCGAACACTAACCCTAACCCTAAACCTAAACCTAACCCTAACCCGAACCCTAACCCTAACCCAAAACCGAAACCTAACCCTAACCCTAACCCTAACCCTAACCCTAACCCCAACCCTAAACCTAACACTAACCCTAACGCTAACCCGAACCCTAACTCTAACCCTAACCCAAACCCTAAACCTAACCCAAACCCGAACCCGAACCCTAACACTAACCCTAACCCGAACCCGAACCGTAACCCTACCCGAAACCTAACACTAACCCTAACCCGAACCCGAACACGAACCCTAACCCTAACCCGAACCCTAACCCTAACCCGAAACCTAAACCTAACCCTAACCCGAACCCTAACCCTAACCCTAAACCGATCCCTAAACCTAACCCGAACCCTAACCCTTACCCGAACCCGAACCCGAATCCTAACCCTAACCCGAACCCTAACCCTAACCCTAACACTAACCCGAACCCTAACTCAAACCCGAACCCTAACCCGAACCTGAACCCTAACCATAACACGAACCCGAACCCTAACCCTAACCCGACCCCAAACCCTTACCCTAACCCTAACCCGAACCCTAACCCTAACCCGAACCCTACCCATAACCAGAACCCGAACCCGAACCCTAACCCTAACACGAACCCTAACCCTAACCCTAACCCTAACCCCTAACCCTAAACCGAACCCTTACCCGAACCCTAACACGAACCCTAACCCTAACCCTAACCCGAACCCTAACCCGAACCCTAACCCTACCACTAACCTGAACCCTAAACGTAACCCGAACCCTAACCCTAACCCTAACTCGAACGCTAACCCGAACCCTAACCCTAACCCTAACCCTAAACCGAACCCTAACCCGAACTCTAACTCGACACTAACCCTAACCGAAACCTAACCCTAACCCGAACCCGTACCCGAACCCTAACCCTAACCCTAACCCAAACCCTAACACTAATCCTAACTCTAACCCAAACCCTAACCCGAACCCTAACTCGAACCCAAACCCTAACCCGAACCCTAACCCGAACCCTAACCCTAAATCTAACCCTAACCCGAACCCGAACCCTAACCCTAACCCTAACCCGAACCCTAACCCTAACCCGAACCCTCACCCTAACCCTAACCCCGAACGCGAACCCTAACCCTAACCCTAACCCGAACCCTAACCCGAACCCTAAATCGAACCCCAACCCTAACCCTAACCCGAACCCGAACCCGAACCCTAACCCTAACCTGAACCCTAACCCTAACCCCACCCTAACCCTAAACCTAACCCTAATCGGAACCCTAACCCTAACCCTAAACCGAACCCTAACCCGAACCCTAACACGAACCCTAACCCTAACCCGAACCCTAACCCGAACCCGAACCCTAACCCTACCCCTAACCTGAACCCTAACCGTAACCCGAACCCTAACCCTAACCCTAACCCGAACCCTAACCCTAATCCGAACCCGAACCCTAACGCTAACCTGAAACCTAAACCGAACCCAACCCTAACCCGAACCCTAACCCTAACCCGAAACCTAACCCTAACCTTAAACCTAACCCGAAACCTAAACCTAACCCGAACCCTAACCCTAAACCTAACCCGAACCCTAACACGAACCCTAACCCTAACCCTAAACCGAACCCTAACCCTAACCCGAACCCTAACCCTAACCCTAACCCGAACCCTAACCCGAAACCTAACCCTAACCCTAAACCTAAACCGAAACCTAACCCTAACCCGAACCCTAACCCTAACCCTACCCTAACCCTAACCCGAACCCTAACTCTAACCCGAACCCTAAACTGAACCCTAACCTGAAATATAACCCTAACCCTAACCCTAACCCGAACCCTAACCCTAACCCTAGCCCTAACCTAACCCGAACCCTAACCCTAATCCTAACCCAAACCCTAACCCTAACCCTAACCCTAACCCTATCCCCTAACCCTAACCCGAACCCTAAACCTAACCCGAACCGTAACCCTAACCCTAACCCGAACCCTAACCCTAACCCTAACCCTAAACCTAACTCGAACCCTAACCCGAACCCTAACCCTAACCCTAACCCTAACCGGAACCCTAAACCGAACTGTAAGTCGACCCTAACCCTAACCCCTAAACCTAACCCGAAACCTAACCCTAACCCGAAACCGTACCCGAACCCGAACCCTAACCCGAACCCGAACCCTAACCCGAACCCTAACCCGAACCCTAACCCGAACCCTAACCCTAACCCTAACCCGAAATTAACCCTAATCCTAACTCTAACCCAAACCCTAAACCAAACCCTAACTCGAACCCAAACCCTAACCCGAACCCTAACCCGAACCCTAACCCGAACCCTAACCCTAACCCGAACCTTAACCCTAATCCTAACTCTAACCCAAACCCTAAACCAAACCCTAACTCGAACCCAAACCCTAACCCGAAACCTAACCCGAACCGTAACCCTAACCCTAACCCGAACCCTAACTCTAACCCTAACTCGAACCCTAACCCGAACCCTAACCCTAACCCTAACCCGAACCCTAACCCGAACTCTAACTCGACCCTAACCCTAACCCCTAAACCTAACCCGAAACCTAACCCTAACCCGAACCCTAACCCGAACCCTAACCCTAACCCTAACCCGAACCCTAACACTAATCCTAACTCTAACCCAAACCCTAACCCGAAATCTAACTCGAACCCAAACCCTAACCCGAACCCTAACCCGAACCGTAACCCGAACCCTAACCCTAACCCTAACCCGAACCCTAACCCTAACCCGAACCCGAACCCTAACCCTAACCCGAGACCTAAACCGAACCCAACCCTAACCCGAACCCTAACCCTAACCCGAAACCTAACCCTAACTTTAAACCTAACCCGAAACCTAAACCTAACCCGAACCCTAAACCTATACCTAACCCGAACCCTAACCCTAAACCTAACCCGAACCCTAACCCGAACCCTAAACCTAACCCTAACCCGAACCCAAACCCTAACCCGAACCAAAACCTAACCCTAACCCTAACCCTAACCCGAACCCTAACCCGAAACCTAACCCTAACCTAACCTGAACACTAACCCCTAACCCTAACCCGAACCTGAATCCTAACCCGAACCCTAACACTAACCCTAACCCGAACCATAACCCTAAACCTAACCCTAACACTAAACCGAACCCTAACACTAACCCTAACACCAGCCATAACCCTAAACCTAAACCTAACACTAAACCGAACCCTAACCCGAACCCTAACCCTAACCCTAACCTGAACACTAACCCCTAACCCTAACCCGAACACGAACCCTAACCCTAACCCTAACCCTAAACCTAAACCGAACCCTAACCCTAACCCGAACCCTAATCCGAAACCTAACCCTAACCCTATCCCTAAACCGAAACCTAACCCTAACCCGAACCCTAACCCTAACCCGAACCCTAACCCTAACCCTAACCCTAACCCGAACCTTAACCCGAAACCTAACCCTAACCCGAACCCTAACCATAACCCTAACCCTAACCCGAACACTAACCCTAACCCGATCCCTAACCCTAACCCTAACCCTAACCCTAACCCGAACCCTAACCCTAACCCGAACACTAACCCTAACCCGATCCCTAACCCTAAACCTAACCCTAACCCTAACCCGAACCCTAACCCTAAGCCTAACCTAACACTAATCCGAACCCTAACCCTAACCCTAACTCTAACACTAACACCAACCCCTAAACCTAACCCGAAACCTAACCCTAACCCTACCCCGAACTCGAAACCTAACCCCTAACCCTAACCCGAACCCGAACCCTAAACCTAACCCTAACCCTAACCCTAACCCGAACCCGAACCCTAACCCTAACCCGAACCCTAACCCCAACCCTAACCCGAACCCGAACCCTAACCCGAACCCTAACCTTAACCTTAACCCGAACCCAAACCCTAACACGAACCCTAACCCTAACCCGAACCGTAACCCTAACCCTTACCCGAACCCTAACCCTAACCCTAACCCTAACCCTAACCCTAACTCGAACCCTAACCCGAACCCTAACCCTAACCCTAACCCTAACCCTAACCCGAACCCTAAACCGAACTCTAACTCGACCCTAACCCTAACCCCTAAACCTAACCTGAAACCTAACCCTAACCCGAAACCGTGCCCCAACCCGAACCCTAAACCGAACCCGAACCCTAACCCGAACGGAACCCTAAACCTAACCCGAACCGTAACCCTAAACCTAACACGAACCCTAAATCTAACCCTAACTCGAACCCTAACCCGAACCCTAACCCTAACCCTAACCCTAACCCGAACCCTAACCCGAACTCTAACTCGACCCTAACCCTAAACCCTAAACCTAACCCGAAACCTAACCCTAACCCGAACCCGTACCCGAACCCGAACCCTAACCCGAACCCGAACCCTAACCCGAACCCTAACCCGAACCCTAACCCGAACCCTAACCCGAACCCTAACCCTAACCTTAACCAGAACCCTAACACTAATCCTAACTCTAACCCAAACCCTAACCCGAACCCTAACTCGAACCCAAACCCTAAACCGAACACTAACCCGAACCCTAACCTTAACCCTAACCTTAACCCGAACCCGAACCCTAACCCTAACCCCGAACCCGAACCCTAACCCTAACCGTAACCCGAACCCTAACCCGAACCCTAACCCGAACGCCAACCCTAACCCTAACCCGAACCCGAACCCGAACCCTAACCCTAACCCGAACCCTAAACCTAATCCCACCCTAACCCTAACCCTAACACTAACCGGAACCCTAACCCTAACCCTAACCCAACCCCTAACCCGAACCCTAACCCGAACCATAACCCGAACCCTAAATCGAACCCCAACCCTAAACCTAACCCGAACCCGAACCCGAACCCTAACCCTAACCCGAACCCTAACCCTAACCCCACCCTAACCTTAACCCTAAACCTAACCAGAACCCTAACCCTAACCCTAACCCGACCCTAACCCGAACCCTAACACGAACCCTAACCCTAACCCTAAGCCTAACCCTATCACGAACCCTAACCCTACCCCTAACCTGAACCCTAACCGTAACCCGAACCCTAACCCTAACCCTAACCCGAACCCTAACTCTAACCCGAACCCGAACCATAACGCTAACCCGAAACCTAAACCGAACCCAACCCTAACCCGAACCCTAACCCTAACCCGAAACCTAACCCGAAACTTAAACCTAACCCGAAACCTAAACCTAACCCGAACCCTAAACCTAAACCTAACCCGAACCCTAACCCGAACCCTAACCCTAACCCGAACCCTAACTCTAACCCTAAACCTAACCCGAACCCTAACCCAAACCCTAACCGTAACCCGAACCCTAACCCTAACCCTAACCTAACCCTAACCCGAAACCTAACCCTAACCCTAACCCGAAACCTAACCCGAACCTTAACCCTAACCCTAACCTGAACACTAACCCCTAACCCTAACCCGAACCTGAAACCTAACCCGAACCCTAACACTAACCCTAACCCGAACCATAACCCTAAACCTAACCCTAACCCTAAACCGAACCCTAACACTAACCCTAAATCAAGCCATAACCCCTAAACCTAACCCTAACCCTAAACCGAACCCTAACCCGAACCCTAACCCTAACCCTAACCTGAACACTAACCCCTAACCCTAACCCGAACCCGAACCCTAACCCGAACCCTAACCCTAACCCTAAACTGAGCCCTAACCCTAACCCGAACCCTAACCCGAAACCTAACCCTAAACCTAACCCTAAACCGAAACCTAACCCTAAACCGAACCCTAACCCGAACCCGAACCCTAACCCTAACCCTAACCCTAACCCTAACCCGAACCTTAACCCGAACCCTAACTCTAACCCGAACCCTAACCATAACCCTAACGCTAACCCGAACACTAACCCTAACCCGATCCCTAACCGTAACCCTAACCCTAACCCTAACCCGAACCCTAACCCTAACCCGAACACTAACCCTAACCCGATCCCTAACCCTAACCCTAACCCTAACCCTAACCCGAACCCTAACCCTAACCCTAACCTAACCCTAATCCGAACCCTAACCCTAACCCTAACTCTAAAACTAACACCAACCCCTAAACCTAACCCGAAACCTAACCCTAACCCTACCCCGAACTCGAAACCTAACCCCTAACCCTAACCCGAACCCGAACCCTAAACCTAACCCTAACCCTAACCCTAACCCGAACCCGAACCCTAACCCTAACCCGAACCCTAACCCCAAACCTAACCCGAACCCGAACCCTAACCCGAACCCTAACCTTAACCTTAACCCGAACCCAAACCCTAACACGAACCCTAACCCTAACCCGAACCCGAACCCTAACCCTAACCCTAAACCTAACCCGCACCCTAACCCTAACCCGAACCCGAACACTAACCCTAACCCTAACCCTAAACCTAACCCTAACCCGAACCCTAACCCTAACCCAAAACCGAAACCTAACCCTAACCCTAACCCTAACCCTAACACTAACCCTAACCCCAAACCTAAACCTAACACTAACCCTAACGCTAACCCAAACCCTAACCCTAAAGCTAACCCTAACCCTAAACCTAACCCAAACCTGAACCCGAAACCTAACACTAACCCTAACCCGAACCCGAACCCTAACCCTACCCGAAACCTAACCCTGACCCTAACCCGACCCCGAACCCGAACCCTAACCCGAATCCTAATCCTAACCCGAACCCTAACCCTAACACTAACTCGAACCCTAACCCTAACCCTAAACCGAACCCTAAACCTAACCCGAATCCTAACCCTAACCCGAACCCGAACACGAATCCTAACCCTAAACCGAACCCTAAACCTAACCCTAAACCTAACCCGAACCCTAAACCAAACCCGAACCCTAACCCGAACCCGAACCCTAACCATAACCCGAACCCGAACCCTAAACCTAACCCGACCCCAAACCCTAACCCTAACCCTAACCCGAACCCTAACACTAACCCGAACCCTACCCCTAACCCGAACCCGAACCAGAACCCTAACCCTAACACGAACCCTAACCCTAACCCTAACCCGAACCCTAACCCAAACCCGAACCCTAACCCGAACCCGAACCCGAACCCTAACCCTAACCCGAACCCTAACCCTAAACCTAACCCTAACCCTAACCCCAACCCTAACCCGAACCCTAACCCGAACACTAACCCGAAACCTAACCCCTAACCCTAACCCGAACCCGAACCCTAATCCGAACCCGAACCCTAAACCTAACCCGAACCCTAACCCTAAACCTAACCCGAACCCGAACCCGAAACCTGACCCTAACGCTAACCGGAACCCTAACCCTAACCCTAACCCTAACCCGAACCCTAACCCTAACCCTACCCGAACCCTAACCCGAAACCTAACTCTAACCCGAACCCTAAACTGAACCCTAACCCGAACCCTAACCCTAACCCTAACCCTAACCCTAACCCTTACCCGAACCCTAACCCTAACCCTAACCCTAACTCGAACCCTAACCCGAAACCTAACCCTAACCCTAAGCCTAACCCTAACCCGAACCCTAAACCGAACTCTAACTCGACCCTAACCCTAACCCCTAACCCTAACCCGAAACCTAACCCTAACACGAAACCGTACCCCAACCCGAACCCTAAACCGAACCCGAACCCTAACCCGAACCGAACCCTAAACCTAACCCGAACCGTAACCCTAACCCTAACCCGAACCCTAAATCTAACCCTAACTCGAACCCTAACCCGAACCCTAACCCTAACCCTAACCCTAACCCGAACCCTAACCCGAACTCTAACTCGACCCTAACCCTAAACCCTAAACCTAACCCGAAACCTAACCCTAACCCAAACCCGTACCCGTTCCCGAACCCTAACCCGAAACCGAAACCTAACCCGAACCCTAACCCGAACCCTAACCCGAACCCTAACCCTAACCTTAACCAGAACCCTAACACTAATCCTAACTCTAACCCAAACCCTAACCCGAACCCTAACTCGAACCCAAACCCTAAACCGAACACTAACCCGAACCCTAACCTTAACCCTAACCTTAACCCGAACCCGAACCCTAACCCTAACCCGAACCCTAACCCTAAACCGAACCCTCACCCTAACCCTAACCCTGAACCCGAACCCCAACCCTAACCCTAACCCGAACCCTAACCCGAACCCTAACCCGAACGCCAACCCTAACCCTAACCCGAACCCGAACCCGAACCCTAACCCTAACCCGAACCCTAAACCTAATCCCACCCTAACCCTAACCCTAACACTAACCGGAACCCTAACCCTAACCCTAACCCGACCCCTAACCCGAACCCTAACACGAACCCTAACCCTAAACCTAACCCTAACCAAACCCGAACCCTAACCCTAACCCTAACCCGAACCCTAACCGTAACCCGAACCCTAACCCTAACCCTAACCCGAACCCTAACCCTAACCCGAACCCGAACCCTAACCCTAACCCGAAACCTAAACTGAACCCAACCCTAACCCGAACCCTAACCCTAACCCGAAACCTAACCCTAACCTTAAACCTATCCCGAAACCTAAACCTAAACCGAACCCTAACCCTAAACCTAACCCGAACCCTAACCCGAACCCTAACCCTAACCCTAAACCGAACCCTAACCCTAACCCGAACCGTAACCCTAACCCTAACCCTAACCCTAACCCGAAACCTAACCCGAACCCTAACACGAACCCTAACCCTAACCCTAACCCTAACCCGAACCCTAACCCTACGCCTAACCTGAACCCTAACCGTAACCCGAACCCTAACCCTAACCCTAACCCGAACCCTAACCCTAACCCGAACCCGAACCATAACGCTAACCCGAAACCTAAACCGAACCCAACCCTAACCCGAACACTAACCCTAACTCGAAACCTAACCCGAACCTTAAACCTAAACCGAAACCTAAACCTAACCCAAACCCTAACCCTAAACCTAAACCGAACCCTAACCCGAACCCTAACCCTAACCCTAACCCGAACCCTAACCCTAACCCGAACCCTAACCCTAACCCTAACCCGAACCCTAACCCTAACCCTAACCCAAACCCTAACCGTAACCCGAAACCTAACCCTAAACCTAACTTAACCCTAACCCGAATCCTAACCCTAACCCTAACCCGAACCCTAACCCGAACCAACCCTAACCCTAACCTGAACACTAACCCCTAACCCTAACGCGAACTTGAACCCTAACCCGAACCCTAACACTAACCCTACCCGAACCATAAGCCTAAACCTAACCCTAACCCTAAACCGAAACCTAACACTAACCCTAACACGAACCATAACCCTAAACCTAACCCTAACCCTAAACCGAACCCTAACCCGAACCCTAACCCTAACCCTAACCTGAACACTAACCCCTAACCCTAACCCGAAACCAAACCCTAACCCGAACCCTAACCCTAACCCTAAACCGAACCCTAACCCTAACCCGAAACCTAACCCGAAACCTAACCCTAACCCTAACCCTAAACCGAAACCTAACCCTAACCCGAACCCTAACCCGAACCCGAACCCTAACCCTAAACCTAACACTAACCCGAACCTTAACCCGAACCCTAACCCTAACCCGAACCCTAACCATAACCCTAACCCTAACCCGAACACTAACCCTAACCCGATCCCTAACTCTAACCCTAACCCTAACCCTAACCCTAACCCGAACCCTAACCCTAACCCTAACCTAACCCTAATGCGAACCCTAACCCTAACCCTAACTCTAACACTAACACCAACCCCTAAGCCTAACCCGAAACCTAACCCTAACCCTAACCCGAACTCGAACCCTAACACCTAACCCTAACCCGAACCCGAACCCTAAACCTAACCCTAACCCTAACCCTAACCCTAACCCGAACCCGAACCCTAACCCTAACCCGAACCCTAACCCCAACCCTAACCCGAACCCGAACCCTAACCCGAACCCTAACCTTAACCTTAACCCGAAACCAAACCCTAACACGAAACCTAACCCTAAACCGAACCCGAACCCTAACCCTAACCCTAAACCTAACCCGCACCCTAACCCTAACCCGAACCCGAACACTAACCCTAACCCTAACCCTAAACCTAACCCTAACCCGAACCCTAACCCTAACCCAAAACCGAAACCAAACCCTAACCGTAACCCGAACCCTAACCCTAACCCTAACCCTAACCCTAACCCGAATCGTAACCCTAACCCTAACCCGAACCCTAACCCTAAACCGAATCCGAACCCGAACCCTAACCCTAACACGAACCCAAACCCCAGCCCTAACCCGAACCCGAACCCTAACCCTAAACCGAACCCGAAACCTAAACCTAACCTAACCCTAACCCTAACCCGAACCCTAACCCTAACCCTAACCCTAACCCCAACCGAAACCCGAACACTAACCCGAACCCTAACCCGAACCGTAACCCCTAAACCTAACCCGAACCCGAACCCTAACCCGAACCCAAACCCTAACCCTAACCTGAACCCGAACCCTAACCCTAACCCGAACCCGAACCCGAAACTTAACCCTAACCCTAACCCGAACCCTAACACTAACCCTAACCCTAACCCTAACACTAATCCGAACCCTAACCCTAACCCTAACCCGAACCCTAACCCGAAACCTACCTCTAACCCGAACCCTAAACTGAACCCTAACCCGAACCCTAACCCTAACCCTAACCCTAACCCAAACCCGAACCCTAACCCTAACCCTAACCCGAACCCTAACCCTAACCCGAACCCTAACCCAAACCCTAACCCAAACCCTAACTCTAACCCTTACCTTAACCCTAACTCCTAAACCTAACCCGAACCCTAAACCTAACCTGAACCGTAACCCTAACCCTAACCTGAACCCTAACTCTAACCCTAACCCTAATCCTAACTCGAACCCTAACCCGAACCCTAACCCTAACCCTAACCCTAACCCGAACCCTAAACCGAACTCTAACTCGACACTAACCCTAACCCGAAACCTAACCCTAACCCGAACCCGAACCCTAACCCTAACCCTAATCCGAACCCTAACCCTAACCCGAACCCTCACCCTAACCCTAAACCCGAACACGAACCCTAACCCTAACCCTAACCCGAACCCTAACCCGAACCCTAAATCGAACCCCAACCCTAACCCTAACCCGAACCCGAAACCGAAACCTAACCCTAACCCGAACCCTAACCCTAACCCCACCCTAAACCTAACCCTAACCGGAACCCTAACCCTAACCCTTACCCGACCCCTAACCCGAACACTAACACAAACCCTAACCCTAACCCTAACCCTAACGCTAACCCGAACCCTAACCCTACACCTAACCTGAACCCTAACCGTAACCCGAACCCTAAACCTAACCCTAAACCGAACCCTAACCCTAACCCGAACCCGAACCCTAACGCTAACCCGAAACCTAAACCGAACCCAACCCTAACCCGAACCCTAACCCTAACCCGAAACCTAACCCTAACCTTAAACCTAACCTGAAACCTAAACCTAACCCGAACCCTAACCCTAAACCTAACCCGAACCCTAACCCGAACCCTAACCCTAACCCTAACCCTAAACCTAACCCGAACCCTAAACCTAACCCTAACCCTAACCCTAACCCTAACCCGAACCCTAACCCTAACCCTAACCCAAACCCTAACCCTAACCCTAACCCTAACCCTAACCCTAACCCCTAACCCTAAACCGAACCCTAATCCTAACCCGAACCGTAACCCTAACCCTTACCCGAACCCTAACCCTAACCCTAACCCTAACCCTAATTCGAACCCTAACCCGAGACCTAACCCTAACCCTAAGCCTAACCCTAACCCGAACCCTAAACCGAACTCTAACTCGACCCTAACCCTAACCCCTAACCCTAACCCGAAACCTAACCCTAACACGAAACCATACCCCAACCCGAACCCTAAACCGAACCCGAACCCTAACCCGAACCGAACCCTAAACCTAACCCGAACCGTAACCCTAACCCTAACCCGAACCCTAAATCTAACCCTAACTCGAACCCTAACCCGAACCCTAACCCTAACCCTAACCCTAACCCGAACCCTAACCCGAACTCTAACTCGACCCTAACCCTAAACCCTAAACCTAACCCGAAACCTAACCCTAACCCGAACCCGTACCCGAACCCGAACCCTAACCCGAACCCGAACCCTAACCCGAACCCTAACCGGAACCCTAACCCGAACCCTAACCCGAACCCTAACCCTAAGCTTAACCAGAACCCTAACACTAATCCTAACTCTAACCCAAACCCTAACCCGAACCCTAACTCGAACCCAAACCCTAAACCGAACACTAACCCGAACCCTAACCTTAACCCTAACCTTAACCCGAACCCGAACCCTAACCCTAACCCGAACCCTAACCCTAAACCGAACCCTCACCCTAACCCTAACCCCGAACCCGAACCCTAACCCTAAACCTAACCCGAACCCTAACCCGAACCCTAACCCGAACGCCAACCCTAACCCTAACCCGAACCCGAACCCGAACCCTAACCCTAACCCGAACCCTAAACCTAATCCCACCCTAACCCTAACCCTAACACTAACCGGAACCCTAACCCTAACCCTAACCCGACCCCTAACCCGAACCCTAACACGAACCCTAACCCTAAACCTAACCCTAACCAAACCCGAACCCTAACCCTAACCCTAACCCGAACCCTAACCGTAACCCGAACCCTAACCCTAACCCTAACCCGAACCCTAACCCTAACCCGAACCCGAACCCTAACCCTAACCCGAAACCTAAACTGAACCCAACCCTAACCCGAACCCTAACCCTAACCCGAAACCTAACCCTAACCTTAAACCTAACCCGAAACCTAAACCTAAACCGAACCCTAACCCTAAACCTAACCCGAACCCTAACCCGAACCCTAACCCTAACCCTAAACCGAACCCTAACCCTAACCCGAACCGTAACCCTAACCCTAACCCTAACCCTAACCCGAAACCTAACCCGAACCCTAACACGAACCCTAACCCTAACCCTAACCCTAACCCTAACCCGAACCCTAACCCTACCCCTAACCTGAACTCTAACCGTAACCCGAACCCTAACCCTAACCCTAACCCGAACCCTAACCCTAACCCGAACCCGAACCATAACGCTAACCCAAAACCTAAACCGAATCCAACCCTAACCCGAACCCTAACCCTAACCCGAAACCTAACCCGAACCTTAAACCTAAACCGAAACCTAAACCTAACCCAAACCCTAACCCTAAACCTAACCCGAACCCTAACCCGAACCCTAACCCTAACCCTAACCCGAACCCTAACCCTAACCCGAACCCTAACCCTAACCCGAACCCTAACCCTAACCCTAACCCAAACCTTAACCGTAACCCGAAACCTAACCCTAACCCTAACCTAACGCTAACCCGAAACCTAACCCTAACCCTAACCCGAACCCTAACCCGAACCAACCCTAACCCTAACCTGAACACTAACCCTAACCCTAACGCGAACTTGAACCCTAACCCGAACCCTAACACTAACCCTAACCCGAACCATAACCCTAAACCTAACCTTAACCCTAAACCGAAACCTAACACTAACCCTAACACGAACCATAACCCTAAACCTAACCCTAACCCTAAACCGAACCCTAACCCGAACCCTAACCCTAACCCTAACCTGAACACTAACCCCTAACCCTAACCCGAACCCAAACCCTAACCCGAACCCTAACCCTAACCCTAAACCGAACCCTAACCCTAACCCGAAACCTAACCCGAAACCTAACCCTAACCCTAACCCTAAACCGAAACCTAACCCTAACCCGAACCCTAACACGAACCCGAACCCTAACCCTAAACCTAACCCTAACCCGAACCTTAACCCGAACCCTAACCCTAACCCGAACCCTAACCATAACCCTAACCCTAACCCGAACACTAACCCTAACCCGATCCCTAACTCTAACCCTAACCCTAACCCGAACCCTAACCCGAACACTAACCCTAACCCTAACCTAACCCTAATGCGAACCCTAACCCTAACCCTAACTCTAACACTAACACCAACCCCTAAGCCTAACCCGAAACCTAACCCTAACCCTAACCCGAACTCGAACCCTAACCCCTAACCCTAACCCGAACCCGAACCCTAAACCTAACCCTAACCCTAACCCTAACCCTAACCCGAACCCGAACCCTAACCCTAACCCGAACCTAACCCCAACCCTAACCCGAACCCGAACCCTAACCCGAACCCTAACCTTAACCTTAACCCGAAACCAAACCCTAACACGAAACCTAACCCTAAACCGAACCCGAACCCTAACCCTAACCCTAAACCTAACCCGCACCCTAACCCTAACCCGAACCCGAACCCTAACCCTAACCCTAACCCTAAACCTAACCCTAACCCGAACCCTAACCCTAACCCAAAACCGAAACCAAACCCTCACCGTAACCCGAACCCTAACCCTAACCCTAACCCTAACCCTAACCCGAATCGTAACCCTAACCCTAACCCGAACCCTAACCCTAACCCGAACCCTAACCCTAAGCCGAATCCGAACCCGAACCCTAACCCTAACACGAACCCTAACCCTAACCCTAACCCGAACCCTAACCCAAACCCGAACCCTAACCCGAACCCGAAACCTAACCCTAAACCGAACCCGAAACCTAAACCTAACCTAACCCTAACCCTAACCCGAACCCTAACCCTAACCCTAACCCTAACCCCAACCCTAACCCGAACCCTAACCCGAACCCTAACCCGAACCGTAACCCCTAACCCTAACCCGAAGCCGAACCCTAACCCGAAACCAAACCCTAACCCTAACCTGAACCCGAACCCTAACCCTAACCCGAACCCAAACCCGAAACATAACCCTAACCCTAACCCGAACCCTAACACTAACCCTAACCCTAAACCTAACACTAACCCGAACCCTAACCCTAACCCTAACCCGAACCCTAACCCGAAACCTACCTCTAACCCGAACCCTAAACTGAACCCTAACCCGAACCCTAACCCTAACCCTAACCCTAACCCAAACCCGAACCCTAACCCTAACCCTAACCCGAACCCTAACCCTAACCCGAACCCTAACCCAAACCCTAACCCAAACCCTAACTCTAACCCTTACCCTAACCCTAACCCCTAAACCTAACCCGAACCCTAAACCTAACCTGAACCGTAACCCTAACCCTAACCTGAACCCTAACTCTAACCCTAACCCTAATCCTAACTCGAACCCTAACCCGAACCCTAACCCTAAACCTAACCCTAACACGAACCCTAAACCGAACTCTAACTCGACACTAACCCTAACCCGAAACCTAACCCTAACCCGAACCCGAACCCTAACCCTAACCCTAAACCGAACCCTAAACCTAAACCGAACCCTCACACTAACCCTAAACCCGAACACGAACCCTAACCCTAAACCTAACCCGAACCCTAACCCGAACCCTAAATCGAACCCCAACCCTAAACCTAACCCGAACCCGAAACCGAACCCTAACCCTAACCCGAACCCTAACCCTAACCCCACCCTAAACCTAACCCTAACCGGAACCCTAACCCTAACCCTAACCCGACCCCTAACCCGAACCCTAATACAAACCCTAACCCTAACCCTAACCCTAACGCTAACCCGAACCCTAACCCTACACCTAACCTGAACCCTAACCGTAACCCGAACCCTAACCCTAACCTTAAACCGAACCCTAACCCTAACCCGAGCCCGAACCCTAACGCTAACCCGAAACCTAAACCGAACCCAACCCTAACCCGAACCCTAACCCTAACCTGAAACCTAACCCTAACCTTAAACCTAACCCGAAACCTAAACCTAACCCGAACCCTAACCCTAAACCTAACCCGAACCCTAACCCGAACCCTAACCCTAACCCTAACCCGAACCCTAACCCTAACCCGAACCCGAACCCTAACCCTAAACCGAACCCTAACCTAACCCTACCCCAAACCCTAACCGTAACCCGAACCCTAACCCTAACCCTAAACTAAACCTAACCCGAAACTTAACCCTAACCCTAAACCGAACCCTAACCCGAACCCTAACCCTAACCCTAACCTGAACACTAACCCCTAACCCTAACCCGAACGCGAACCCTAACCAGAACACTAACCCTAACACTAAAACCGAACCCTAACCCTAACCCGAACGCTAACCTAAAACCTAACCCTAACCCTAACCCTAAACCGCAACCTAACCCTAACCCGAACCCTAACCCGAACCCGAACCCTAACCCTAACCCTAACCCGAACCTTAACCTGAACCCTAACCCTAACCCGAACCCTAACCATAACCCTAACCCTAAACCTAAACCTAACCCGAACCCGAAACCGAACACTAACCTAACCCGAACCCTAACCCTTACCCTAACCCGAACTCTAACCCAAACCCGAACCCTAACCCGAAACTGAACCCTAACCCTAAACCGAACCCGAACCCTAACCCTAACCCTAACCCGAACCCTAACTCTAACCGTAACCCTAAACCTAACCCGCACCCTAACCCTAACCCGAACCCGAAACTAACCCTAGCCCTAACCCTAAACCTAAACCTAACCCGAACCCTAACCTTAACCCAAAACCGAAACCTAACCCTAAACCTAACCCTAACCCGAACCCTAAACCTAACCCCAAACCTAAACCTAACACTAACCCTAACGCTAACCCGAACCCTAACCCTAACCCTAACCCTAACCCTAAACCTAACCCAAACCCGAACCCGAACCCTAACACTAACCCTAACCCGAAGCCGAACCCTAACCCTAACCCGAAACCTAACCCGAACCTTAAACCTAAACCGAAACCTAAACCTAACACGAAACCTAACCCTAATCCTAACCCGAACCCTAACCCGAACCCTAACCCTAACCCTAACCCGAACCCTAACCCTAACCCGAACCCTAACCCTAACCCTATCCCGAACCCTAACCCTAACCCTAACCCAAACCCTAACCGTAACCCGAACCCTAACCCTAACCCTAACCTAACCCTAACCCGAAACCTAACCCTAAACCTAACCCGAACCCTAACCCGAACCCTAACCCTAACCCTAACCTGAACACTAACCCCTAACCCTAACCCGAACCCGAACCCTAACCCGAACCCTAACCCTAACCCTAACCCGAACCCTAACCCTAACCCTAACCTGAACACTAACCCCTAACCCTAACCCGAACCTGAACCCTAACCCGAACCCTAACACTAAAGCTAACCCGAACAATAACCCTAAACCTAACCCTAACCCTAAACCGAACCCTAACACTAACCCTAACACGAACCATAACCCTAAACCTAACCCTAACCCTAAACCGAACCCTAACTCGAACCCTAACCCTAACCCTAACCTGAACACTAACCCCTAACCCTAACCCGAACCCGAACCCTAACCCGAACCCTAACCCTAACCCTAAACCGAACATTAACCCTAACCCGAAACCTAAACCGAAACCTAACCCTAACCCTAACCCTAAACCGAAACCTAACCCTAACCCGAACCCTAACCCGAACCCGAACCCTAACCCTATCCGAAACCTAACCCTAACCCTAACCCGAACCCGAACCCGAACCCTAACACTAACCCTAACCCGAACCCTAACCCGAACCCTAAACCTAACCCGAACCCTAATCCTAACCCTAACCCGAACACTAACCCTAACCCTAACCCAAACCCTAACCGTAACCCGAACCCTAACCCTAACCCTAACCTAACCCTAACCTGAAACCTAAACCTAACCCTAACCCGAAACCTAACCCGAACCCTAACCGTAACCCTAACCTGAACACTAACCCCTAACCCTAACCCGAACCTGAACCCTAACCCGACCCCTAAAACTAACCCTAACCCGAACCATAACCCTAAACCTAACCCTAACCCTAAACCGAACCCTAACACTAACCCTAACCCGAACCATAACCCTAAACCTAACCCTAACCCTAAACCGAACCCTAACCCGAACCCTAACCCTAACCCTAACCTGAACACTAACCCCTAACCCTAACCCGAACCCGAACCCTAACCCGAACCCTAACCCTAACCCTAAACCGAACCCTAACCCTAACCCGAACCCTAACCCGAAACCTAACCCTAACCCTAACCCTAAACCGAAACCTAACCCTAACCCGAACCCTAACCCGAACCCGAACGCTAACCCTAACACTAACCCTAACCCGAACATTAAGGGGAACCCTAACCCTAACCCGAACCCTAACCATAACCCTAACCCTAACCCGAACACTAACCCTAACCCGATCCCTAACACTAACCCTAACCCTAACCCTAACCCGAACCCTATCCCTAACCCTAACCTAACCCTAATCCGAACCCTAACCCTAACCCTAACTCTAACACTAACACCAACCCCTAAACCTAACCCGAAACCTAACCCTAACCCTAACCCTAACTCGAACCCTAACCCCTAACCCGAACCCGAACCCGAACCCTAAACCTAACCCTAACCCTAACCCTAACCCTAACCCTAACCCGAACCCGAACCCTAACCCTAACCCGAACCCTAACCCTAACCCGAACCCTAACCTTAACCTTAACCCGAACCCAAACCCTAACACGAACCCTAGCCCTAACCCGAACCCGAACCCTAACCCTAACCCTAAACCTAACCCGCACCCTAACCCTAACCCGAACCCGAACACTAACCCTAACCCTAACCCTAAACCTAACCCTAACCCGAACCCTAACCCTAACCCAAAACCGAAACCTAACCCTAACCCTAACCCTAACCCTAACCCTAACCCCAACCCTAAACCTAACACTAACCCTAACGCTAACCCGAACCCTAACTCTAACCCTAACCCAAACCCTAAACCTAACCCAAACCCGAACCCGAACCCTAACACTAACCCTAACCCGAACCCGAACCGTAACCCTACCCGAAACCTAACACTAACCCTAACCCGAACCCGAACACGAACCCTAACCCTAACCCGAACCCTAACCCTAACCCGAAACCTAAACCTAACCCTAACCCGAACCCTAACCCTAACCCTAAACCGATCCCTAAACCTAACCCGAACCCTAACCCTAACCCGAACCCGAACCCGAATCCTAACCCTAACCCGAACCCTAACCCTAACCCTAACACTAACCCGAACCCTAACTCAAACCCGAACCCTAACCCGAAACCGAACCCTAACCATAACACGAACCCGAACCCTAACCCTAACCCGACCCCAAACCCTTACCCTAACCCTAACCCGAACCCTAACCCTAACCCGAACCCTACCCATAACCAGAACCCGAACCCGAACCCTAACCCTAACACGAACCCTAACCCTAACCCTAACCCTAACCCCTAACCCTAAACCGAACCCTTACCCGAACCCTAACACGAACCCTAACCCTAACCCTAACCCGAACCCTAACCCGAACCCTAACCCTACCACTAACCTGAACCCTAAACGTAACCCGAACCCTAACCCTAACCCTAACTCGAACGCTAACCCGAACCCTAACCCTAACCCTAACCCTAAACCGAACCCTAACCCGAACTCTAACTCGACACTAACCCTAACCGAAACCTAACCCTAACCCGAACCCGTACCCGAACCCTAACCCTAACCCTAACCCAAACCCTAACACTAATCCTAACTCTAACCCAAACTCTAACCCGAACCCTAACTCGAACCCAAACCCTAACCCGAACCCTAACCCGAACCCTAACCCTAAATCTAACCCTAACCCGAACCCGAACCCTAACCCTAACCCTAACCCGAACCCTAACCCTAACCCGAACCCTCACCCTAACCCTAACCCCGAACGCGAACCCTAACCCTAACCCTAACCCGAACCCTAACCCGAACCCTAAATCGAACCCCAACCCTAACCCTAACCCGAACCCGAACCCGAACCCTAACCCTAACCTGAACCCTAACCCTAACCCCACCCTAACCCTAACCCTAACCCTAATCGGAACCCTAACCCTAACCCTAAACCGAACCCTAACCCGAACCCTAACACGAACCCTAACCCTAACCCGAACCCTAACCCGAACCCGAACCCTAACCCTACCCCTAACCTGAACCCTAACCGTAACCCGAACCCTAACCCTAACCCTAACCCGAACCCTAACCCTAATCCGAACCCGAACCCTAACGCTAACCTGAAACCTAAACCGAACCCAACCCTAACCCGAACCCTAACCCTAACCCGAAACCTAACCCTAACCTTAAACCTAACCCGAAACCTAAACCTAACCCGAACCCTAACCCTAAACCTAACCCGAACCCTAACACGAACCCTAACCCTAACCCTAAACCGAACCCTAACCCTAACCCGAACCCTAACCCTAACCCTAACCCGAACCCTAACCCGAAACCTAACCCTAACCCTAAACCTAAACCGAAACCTAACCCTAACCCGAACCCTAACCCTAACCCTACCCTAACCCTAACCCGAACCCTAACTCTAACCCGAACCCTAAACTGAACCCTAACCTGAAATATAACCCTAACCCTAACCCTAACCCGAACCCTAACCCTAACCCTAGCCCTAACCTAACCCGAACCCTAACCCTAATCCTAACCCAAACCCTAACCCTAACCCTAACCCTAACCCTATCCCCTAACCCTAACCCGAACCCTAAACCTAACCCGAACCGTAACCCTAACCCTAACCCGAACCCTAACCCTAACCCTAACCCTAAACCTAACTCGAACCCTAACCCGAACCCTAACCCTAACCCTAACCCTAACCGGAACCCTAAACCGAACTGTAAGTCGACCCTAACCCTAACCCCTAAACCTAACCCGAAACCTAACCCTAACCCGAAACCGTACCCGAACCCGAACCCTAACCCGAACCCGAACCCTAACCCGAACCCTAACCCGAACCCTAACCCGAACCCTAACCCTAACCCTAACCCGAAATTAACCCTAATCCTAACTCTAACCCAAACCCTAAACCAAACCCTAACTCGAACCCAAACCCTAACCCGAACCCTAACCCGAACCCTAACCCGAACCCTAACCCTAACCCGAACCTTAACCCTAATCCTAACTCTAACCCAAACCCTAAACCAAACCCTAACTCGAACCCAAACCCTAACCCGAAACCTAACCCGAACCGTAACCCTAACCCTAACCCGAACCCTAACTCTAACCCTAACTCGAACCCTAACCCGAACCCTAACCCTAACCCTAACCCTAACCCGAACCCTAACCCGAACTCTAACTCGACCCTAACCCTAACCCCTAAACCTAACCCGAAACCTAACCCTAACCCGAACCCGTACCCGAACCCGAACCCTAACCCGAACCCGAACCCTAACCCGAACCCTAACCCGAACCCTAACCCTAACCCTAACCCGAACCCTAACACTAATCCTAACTCTAACCCAAACCCTAACCCGAAACCTAACTCGAATCCAAACCCTAACCCGAACCCTAACCCGAACCGTAACCCGAACCCTAACCCTAACCCTAACCCGAACCCTAACCCTAACCCGAACCCGAACCCTAACCCTAACCCGAGACCTAAACCGAACCCAACCCTAACCCGAACCCTAACCCTAACCCGAAACCTAACCCTAACTTTAAACCTAACCCGAAACCTAAACCTAACCCGAACCCTAAACCTATACCTAACCCGAACCCTAACCCTAAACCTAACCCGAACCCTAACCCGAACCCTAAACCTAACCCTAACCCGAACCCAACCCTAACCCGAACCAAAACCTAACCCTAACCCTAACCCTAACCCGAACCCTAACCCGAAACCTAACCCTAACCTAACCTGAACACTAACCCCTAACCCTAACCCGAACCTGAATCCTAACCCGAACCCTAACACTAACCCTAACCCGAACCATAACCCTAAACCTAACCCTAACACTAAACCGAACCCTAACACTAACCCTAACACCAGCCATAACCCTAAACCTAAACCTAACACTAAACCGAACCCTAACCCGAACCCTAACCCTAACCCTAACCTGAACACTAACCCCTAACCCTAACCCGAACCCGAACCCTAACCCTAACCCTAACCCTAAACCTAAACCGAACCCTAACCCTAACCCGAACCCTAATCCGAAACCTAACCCTAACCCTATCCCTAAACCGAAACCTAACCCTAACCCGAACCCTAACCCTAACCCGAACCCTAACCCTAACCCTAACCCTAACCCGAACCTTAACCCGAAACCTAACCCTAACCCGAACCCTAACCATAACCCTAACCCTAACCCGAACACTAACCCTAACCCGATCCCTAACCCTAACCCTAACCCTAACCCTAACCCTAACCCGAACCCTAACCCTAACCCGAACACTAACCCTAACCCGATCCCTAACCCTAAACCTAACCCTAACCCTAACCCGAACCCTAACCCTAAGCCTAACCTAACCCTAATCCGAACCCTAACCCTAACCCTAACTCTAACACTAACACCAACCCCTAAACCTAACCCGAAACCTAACCCTAACCCTACCCCGAACTCGAAACCTAACCCCTAACCCTAACCCGAACCCGAACCCTAAACCTAACCCTAACCCTAACCCTAACCCGAACCCGAACCCTAACCCTAACCCGAACCCTAACCCCAACCCTAACCTGAACCCGAACCCTAACCCGAACCCTAACCTTAACCTTAACCCGAACCCAAACCCTAACACGAACCCTAACCCTAACCCGAACCGTAACCCTAACCCTTACCCGAACCCTAACCCTAACCCTAACCCTAACCCTAACCCTAACTCGAACCCTAACCCGAACCCTAACCCTAACCCTAACCCTAACCCTAACCCGAACCCTAAACCGAACTCTAACTCGACCCTAACCCTAACCCCTAAACCTAACCTGAAACCTAACCCTAACCCGAAACCGTGCCCCAACCCGAACCCTAAACCGAACCCGAACCCTAACCCGAACGGAACCCTAAACCTAACCCGAACCGTAACCCTAAACCTAACACGAACACTAAATCTAACCCTAACTCGAACCCTAACCCGAACCCTAACCCTAACCCTAACCCTAACCCGAACCCTAACCCGAACTCTAACTCGACCCTAACCCTAAACCCTAAACCTAACCCGAAACCTAACCCTAACCCGAACCCGTACCCGAACCCGAACCCTAAACCGAACCCGAACCCTAACCCGAACCCTAACCCGAACCCTAACCCGAACCCTAACCCGAACCCTAACCCTAACCTTAACCAGAACCCTAACACTAATCCTAACTCTAACCCAAACCCTAACCCGAACCCTAACTCGAACCCAAACCCTAAACCGAACACTAACCCGAACCCTAACCTTAACCCTAACCTTAACCCGAACCCGAACCCTAACCCTAACCCCGAACCCGAACCCTAACCCTAACCCTAACCCGAACCCTAACCCGAACCCTAACCCGAACGCCAACCCTAACCCTAACCCGAACCCGAACCCAAACCCTAACCCTAACCCGAACCCTAAACCTAATCCCACCCTAACCCTAACCCTAACACTAACCGGAACCCTAACCCTAACCCTAACCCGACCCCTAACCCGAACCCTAACCCGAACCATAACCCGAACCCTAAATCGAACCCCAACCCTAAACCTAACCCGAACCCGAACCCGAACCCTAACCCTAACCCGAACCCTAACCCTAACCCCACCCTAACCTTAACCCTAAACCTAACCGGAACCCTAACCCTAACCCTAACCCGACCCTAACCCGAACCCTAACACAAACCCTAACCCTAACCCTAAGCCTAACCCTATCACGAACCCTAACCCTACCCCTAACCTGAACCCTAACCGTAACCCGAACCCTAACCCTAACCCTAACCCGAACCCTAACTCTAACCCGAACTCGAACCATAACGCTAACCCGAAACCTAAACCGAACCCAACCCTAACCCGAACCCTAACCCTAACCCGAAACCTAACCCGAAACTTAAACCTAACCCGAAACCTAAACCTAACCCGAACCCTAAACCTAAACCTAACCCGAACCCTAACCCGAACCCTAACCCTAACCCGAACCCTAACTCTAACCCTAACCCTAACCCGAACCCTAACCCAAACCCTAACCGTAACCCGAACCCTAACCCTAACCCTAACCTAACCCTAACCCGAAACCTAACCCTAACCCTAACCCGAAACCTAACCCGAACCCTAACCCTAACCCTAACCTGAACACTAACCCCTAACCCTAACCCGAACCTGAAACCTAACCCGAACCCTAACACTAACCCTAACCCGAACCATAACCCTAAACCTAACCCTAACCCTAAACCGAACCCTAACACTAACCCTAAATCAAGCCATAACCCCTAAACCTAACCCTAACCCTAAACCGAACCCTAACCCGAACCCGAACCCTAACCCGAACCCTAACCCTAACCCTAAACCGAGCCCTAACCCTAACCCGAACCCTAACCCGAAACCTAACCCTAAACCTAACCCTAAACCGAAACCTAACCCTAACCCGAACCCTAACCCGAACCCGAACCCTAACCCTAACCCTAACCCTAACCCTAACCCGAACCTTAACCCGAACCCTAACTCTAACCCGAACCCTAACCATAACCCTAACGCTAACCCGAACACTAACCCTAACCCGATCCCTAACCGTAACCCTAACCCTAACCCTAACCCGAACCCTAACCCTAACCCGAACACTAACCCTAACCCGATCCCTAACCCTAACCCTAACCCTAACCCTAACCCGAACCCTAACCCTAACCCTAACCTAACCCTAATCCGAACCCTAACCCTAACCCTAACTCTAAAACTAACACCAACCCCTAAACCTAACCCGAAACCTAACCCTAACCCTACCCCGAACTCGAAACCTAACCCCTAACCCTAACCCGAACCCGAACCCTAAACCTAACCCTAACCCTAACCCTAACCCGAACCCGAACCCTAACCCTAACCCGAACCCTAACCCCAAACCTAACCCGAACCGAACCCTAACCCGAACCCTAACCTTAACCTTAACCCGAACCCAAACCCTAACACGAACCCTAACCCTAACCCGAACCCGAACCCTAACCCTAACCCTAAACCTAACCCGCACCCTAACCCTAACCCGAACCCGAACACTAACCCTAACCCTAACCCTAAACCTAACCCTAACCCGAACCCTAACCCTAACCCAAAACCGAAACCTAACCCTAACCCTAACCCTAACCCTAACACTAACCCTAACCCCAAACCTAAACCTAACACTAACCCTAACGCTAACCCAAACCCTAACCCTAAAGCTAACCCTAACCCTAAACCTAACCCAAACCTGAACCCGAACCCTAACACTAACCCTAACCCGAACCCGAACCCTAACCCTACCCGAAACCTAACCCTGACCCTAACCCGACCCCGAACCCGAACCCTAACCCGAATCCTAATCCTAACCCGAACCCTAACCCTAACACTAACTCGAACCCTAACCCTAACCCTAAACCGAAACCTAAACCTAACCCGAATCCTAACCCTAACCCGAACCCGAACACGAATCCTAACCCTAAACCGAACCCTAAACCTAACCCTAAACCTAACCCGAACCCTAAACCAAACCCGAACCCTAACCCGAACCCGAACCCTAAACCTAACCCGACCCCAAACCCTAACCCTAACCCTAACCCGAACCCTAACACTAACCCGAACCCTACCCCTAACCCGAACCCGAACCCGAACCCTAACCCTAACACGAACCCTAACCCTAACCCTAACCCGAACCCTAACCCAAACCCGAACCCTAACCCGAACCCGAACCCGAGCCCTAACCCGAACCCTAACCCTAAACCTAACCCTAACCCTAACCCCAACCCTAACCCGAACCCTAACCCGAACACTAACCCGAAACCTAACCCCTAACCCTAACCCGAACCCGAACCCTAATCCGAACCCGAACCCTAAACCTAACCCGAACCCTAACCCTAAACCTAACCCGAACCCGAACCCGAAACCTGACCCTAACCCTAACCGGAACCCTAACCCAAACCCTAACCCTAACCCGAACCCTAAACCTAACCCTACCCGAACCCTAACCCGAAACCTAACTCTAACCCGAACCCTAAATTGAACCCTAACCCGAACCCTAACCCTAACCCTAACCCTAACCCTAACCCTTACCCGAACCCTAACCCTAACCCTAACCCTAACCCTAACTCGAACCCTAACACGAAACCTAACCCTAACCCTAAGCCTAACCCTAACCCGAACCCTAAACCGAACTCTAACTCGACCCTAACCCTAACCCCTAACCCTAACCCGAAACCTAACCCTAACACGAAACCGTACCCCAACCCGAACCCTAAACCGAACCCGAACCCTAACCCGAACCGAACCCTAAACCTAACCCGAACCGTAAACCTAACCCTAACCCGAACCCTAAATCTAACCCTAACTCGAACCCTAACCCGAACCCTAACCCTAACCCTAACCCTAACCCGAACCCTAACCCGAACTCTAACTCGACCCTAACCCTAAACCCTAAACCTAACCCGAAACCTAACCCTAACCCAAACCCGTACCCGTTCCCGAACCCTAACCCGAAACCGAAACCTAACCCGAACCCTAACCCGAACCCTAACCCGAACCCTAACCCGAACCCTAACCCTAACCTTAACCAGAACCCTAACACTAATCCTAACTCTAACCCAAAACCTAACCCGAACCCTAACTCGAACCCAAACCCTAAACCGAACACTAACCCGAACCCTAACCTTAACCCTAACCCTAAACCGAACCCTCACCCTAACCCTAACCCCGAACCCGAACCCCAACCCTAACCCTAACCCGAACCCTAACCCGAACCCTAACCCGAACGCCAACCCTAACCCTAACCCGATCCCGAACCCGAACCCTAACCCTAACCCGAACCCTAAACCTAATCCCACCCTAACCCTAACCCTAACACTAACCGGAACCCTAACCCTAACCCTAACCCGACCCCTAACCCGAACCCTAACACGAACCCTAACCCTAAACCTAACCCTAACCAAACCCGAACCCTAACCCTAACCCTAACCCGAACCCTAACCGTAACCCGAACCCTAACCCTAACCCTAACCCGAACCCTAACCCGAACCAACCCTAACCCTAACCTGAACACTAACCCCTAACCCTAACGCGAACTTGAACCCTAACCCGAACCCTAACACTAACCCTACCCGAACCATAAGCCTAAACCTAACCCTAACCCTAAACCGAAACCTAACACTAACCCTAACACGAACCATAACCCTAAACCTAACCCTAACCCTAAACCGAACCCTAACCCGAACCCTAACCCTAACCCTAACCTGAACACTAACCCCTAACCCTAACCCGAAACCAAACCCTAACCCGAACCCTAACCCTAACCCTAAACCGAACCCTAACCCTAACCCGAAACCTAACCCGAAACCTAACCCTAACCCTAACCCTAAACCGAAACCTAACCCTAACCCGAACCCTAACCCGAACCCGAACCCTAACCCTAAACCTAACACTAACCCGAACCTTAACCCGAACCCTAACCCTAACCCGAACCCTAACCATAACCCTAACCCTAACCCGAACACTAACCCTAACCCGATCCCTAACTCTAACCCTAACCCTAACCCTAACCCTAACCCGAACCCTAACCCTAACCCTAACCTAACCCTAATGCGAACCCTAACCCTAACCCTAACTCTAACACTAACACCAACCCCTAAGCCTAACCCGAAACCTAACCCTAACCCTAACCCGAACTCGAACCCTAACCCCTAACCCTAACCCGAACCCGAACCCTAAACCTAACCCTAACCCTAACCCTAACCCGAACCCGAACCCTAACCCTAACCCGAACCCTAACCCCAACCCTAACCCGAACCCGAACCCTAACCCGAACCCTAACCTTAACCTTAACCCGAAACCAAACCCTAACACGAAACCTAACCCTAAACCGAACCCGAACCCTAACCCTAACCCTAAACCTAACCCGCACCCTAACCCTAACCCGAACCCGAACACTAACCCTAACCCTAACCCTAAACCTAACCCTAACCCGAACCCTAACCCTAACCCAAAACCGAAACCAAACCCTAACCGTTACCCGAACCCTAACCCTAACCCTAACCCTAACCCTAACCCGAATCGTAACCCTAACCCTAACCCGAACCCTAACCCTAAACCGAATCCGAACCCGAACCCTAACCCTAACACGAACCCAAACCCCAGCCCTAACCCGAACCCGAACCCTAACCCTAAACCGAACCCGAAACCTAAACCTAACCTAACCCTAACCCTAACCCGAACCCTAACCCTAACCCTAACCCTAACCCCAACCGAAACCCGAACACTAACCCGAACCCTAACCCGAACCGTAACCCCTAAACCTAACCCGAACCCGAACCCTAACCCGAACCCAAACCCTAACCCTAACCTGAACCCGAACCCTAACCCTAACCCGAACCCGAACCCGAAACATAACCCTAACCCTAACCCGAACCCTAACACTAACCCTAACCCTAACCCTAACACTAATCCGAACCCTAACCCTAACCCTAACCCGAACCCTAACCCGAAACCTACCTCTAACCCGAACCCTAAACTGAACCCTAACCCGAACCCTAACCCTAACCCTAACCCTAACCCAAACCCGAACCCTAACCCTAACCCTAACCCGAACCCTAACCCTAACCCGAACCCTAACCCAAACCCTAACCCAAACCCTAACTCTAACCCTTACCTTAACCCTAACTCCTAAACCTAACCCGAACCCTAAACCTAACCTGAACCGTAACCCTAACCCTAACCTGAACCCTAACTCTAACCCTAACCCTAATCCTAACTCGAACCCTAACCCGAACCCTAACCCTAACCCTAACCCTAACCCGAACCCTAAACCGAACTCTAACTCGACACTAACCCTAACCCGAAACCTAACCCTAACCCGAACCCGAACCCTAACCCTAACCCTAAACCGAACCCTAACCCTAACCCGAACCCTCACCCTAACCCTAAACCCGAACACGAACCCTAACCCTAACCCTAACCCGAACCCTAACCCGAACCCTAAATCGAACCCCAACCCTAACCCCTACCCGAACCCGAAACCGAAACCTAACCCTAACCCGAACCCTAACCCTAACCCCACCCTAAACCTAACCCTAACCGGAACCCTAACCCTAACCCTTACCCGACCCCTAACCCGAACACTAACACAAACCCTAACCCTAACCCTAACCCTAACGCTAACCCGAACCCTAACCCTACACCTAACCTGAACCCTAACCGTAACCCGAACCCTAACCCTAACCCTAAACCGAACCCTAACCCTAACCCGAACCCGAACCCTAACGCTAACCCGAAACCTAAACCGAACCCAACCCTAACCCGAACCCTAACCCTAACCCGAAACCTAACCCTAACCTTAAACCTAACCTGAAACCTAAACCTAACCCGAACCCTAACCCTAAACCTAACCCGAACCCTAACCCGAACCCTAACCCTAACCCTAACCCGAACCCTAACCCTAACCCGAACCCGAACCCTAACCCTAAACCGAACCCTAACCTAACCCTACCCCAAACCCTAACCGTAACCCGAACCCTAACCCTAACCCTAACCTAAACCTAACCCGAAACTTAACCCTAACCCTAAACCGAACCCTAACCCGAACCCTAACCCTAACCCTAACCTGAACACTAACCCCTAACCCTAACCCGAACGCGAACCCTAACCAGAACACTAACCCTAACACTAAAACCGAACCCTAACACTAACCCGAACGCTAACCTAAAACCTAACCCTAAACCTAACCCTAAACCGAAACCTAACCCTAACCCGAACCCTAACCCGAACCCGAACCCTAACCCTAACCCTAACCCGAACCTTAACCTGAATCCTAACCCTAACCCGAACCCTAACCATAACCCTAACCCTAAACCTAACCCTAACCCGAACCCGAAACCGAACACTAACCTAACCCGAACCCTAACCCTTACCCTAAACCGAACTCTAACCCAAACCCGAACCCTAACCCGAAACTGAACCCTAACCCTAAACCGAACCCGAACCCTAACCCTAACCCTAACCCGAACCCTAACTCTAACCGTAACCCTAAACCTAACCCGCACCCTAACCCTAACCCGAACCCGAAACTAACCCTAGCCCTAACCCTAAACCTAAACCTAACCCGAACCCTAACCCTAACCCAAAACCGAAACCTAACCCTAAACCTAACCCTAACCCGAACCCTAAACCTAACCCCAAACCTAAACCTAACACTAACCCTAACGCTAACCCGAACCCTAACCCTAACCCTAACCCTAACCCTAACCCAAACCCGAACCCGAACCCTAACACTAACCCTATCCCGAACCCGAACCCTAACCCTAACCCGAAACCTAACCCGAAACTTAAACCTAAACCGAAACCTAAACCTAACACGAAACCTAACCCTAATCCTAACCCTAACCCTAAACCGAACCCTAACCCTAACCCTAACCCTAACCCTAACCCGAACCCTAACCCTAACCCTAACCCTATCCTGAACCCTAACCCTAAACCTAACCCAAACCCTAACCGTAACCCGAACCCTAACCCTAACCCTAACCTAACCCTAACCCGAAACCTAACCCTAAACCTAACCCGAACCCTAACCCGAACCCTAACTCTAACCCTAACCTGAACACTAACCCCTAACCCTAACCCGAACCTGAACCCTAACCCGAACCCTAACACTAACGCTAACCCGAACCATAACACTAAACCTAACCCTAACCCTAACCCGAACCTTAAACCTAAACCGAAACCTAAACCTAACCCGAACCCTAACCCTAAACCTAACCCGAACCCTAACCCGAACCCTAACCCTAACCCTAACCCGAACCCTAACCCTAACACGAACCCTAACCCTAACCCTATCCCGAACCCTAACCCTAACCCTAACCCAAACCCTAACCGTAACCCGAACCCTAACCCTAACCCTAACCTAACCCTAACCCGAAACCTAACCCTAACCCTAACCCGAACCCTAACCCGAACCCTAACCCTAACCCTAACCTGAACACTAACCCCTAACCCTAACCCGAACCTGAACCCTAACCCGAACCCTAACACTAAAGCTAACCCGAACCATAACACTAAACCTAACCCTAACCCTAAACCGAACCCTAACACTAACCCTAACATGAACCATAACCCTAAACCTAACCCTAACCCTAAACCGAACCCTAACCCGAACCCTAACCCTAACCCTAACCTGAACACTAACCCCTAACCCTAACCCGAACCCGAACCCTAACCCGAACCCTAACCCTAACCCTAAACCGAACCCTAACCCTAACCCGAAACCTAAACCGAAACCTAACCCTAACCCTAACCCTAAACCGAAACCTAACCCTAACCCGAACCCTAACCCGAACCCGAACCCTAACCCTAACCCTAACCCTGACCCGAACCTTAACCCGAACCCTAACCCTAACCCGAACCCTAACCATAACCCTAACCCTAACCCGAACCCTAACCCTAACCCGAAACCGAACCCTAACCCGAACCCGAACCCTAACCCGAACCCGAAACCTAACACGAACCCTAACCCGAACCCTAACCCGAAACCTAACCCTAACACTAACCCGAACCTTAACCCTAATCCTAACTCTAACCCAAACCCTAAACCAAACCCTAACTCGAACACAAACCCTAACCCGAACCCTAACCCGAACCCTAACCCGAACCCTAACCCGAACCCGAACCCTAAATCTAACCCGAACCCTAAACTGAACCCTAACCCTAACCCTAACCCTAACCCTAACCCTAACCCTAACCCGAACACTAACCCTAACCCTAACCATAAACCTAACCCTAAACCGAACCCTAATCCTAACCCTAACCCAAACCCTAACCCTAACCCTAACACTAACCCTCACCCTTAACCCTAACCCGAACCCTAAACCTAACCCGAACCGTAACCCTAACCCTAACCCGAACCCTAACTCTAACCCTAACTCGAACCCTAACCCGAACCCTAACCCTAACCCTAACCCTAATCCTAACCCTAACCCGAACCCTAACCCGAACTCTAACTCGACCCTAACCCTAACCCCTAAACCTAACCCGAAACCTAACCCTAACCCGAACCCGTACCCGAACCCGTACCCGAACCCTAACCCGAACCCTAACCCGAACCCTAACCCTAACCCTAACCCGAACCCTAACACTAATCCTAACTCTAACCCAAACTCTAACCCGAACCCTAACTCGAACCCAAACCCTAACCCGAACCCTAACCCGAACCCTAACCTTAACCCGAACCCGAACCCTAACCCTAACCCTAACCCGAAACCTAACCCTAAACCGAACCCTCACCCTAACCCTAACCCCGAACCCGAACCCTAACCCTAACCCTAACCCGAACCCTAACCCGAACCCTAACCCGAACCCCAACCCTAACCCTAACCCGAACCCGAAACCGAACCCTAACTCTAACCCGAACCCTAAACCTAACCCCACCCTAACCCTAACCCTAACACTAACCGGAACCCTAACCCTAACCCTAACCCGACCCCTAACCCGAACCCTAACACGAACCCTAACCCTAAACCTAACCCGAACCCTAACCCTATAACTAACCCGAACCCTAACCCGAACCCTAACCCTAACCTTAACCCGAACCCTAACCCTAACCCGAACCCTAACCCTAACCCTAATCCGAACACTAACCCTAAACCTAACCCAAACCCTAACCGTAACCCGAACACTAACCCTAACCCAAACCCTAACCCTAACCCGAACCCTAAACCTAACCCTAACCCGAACCCTAACCCGAACCCTAACCCTAACCCTATCCTGAACACTAACCCCTAACCCTAACCGAACCCGAAACCTAACACGAACCCTAACACTAACCCTAACCCGAAACATAACCCTAAACCTAACCCTAACCCTAACCCGAACCATAACCCGAACCCTAACCCTAACCCTAACCTGAACACTAACCCCTAACCCTAACCCGAACCCGAACCCTAACCCGAACCTAACCCTAACCCTAAACCGAACCCTAACCCTAACCCGAACCCTAACCCGAAACCTAAACCTAACCCTAACCCTAACCCGAACCCTAACCCTAACCCGAACCCTAACCCGAACCCGAACCCTAACCCTAACCCGAACCCGAACCCTAACCCGAACCTTAACCCGAACACTAACCCTAACCCGAACCTTAACCCTAACCTTAACCCTAACCCGAACACTAACCCTAACCCGATCCCTAACCCTAACCCTAACCCTAACCCGAACCCTAACCCTAACCCTAACCTAACCCTAATCCGAACCCTAACCCTAACCCTAACACTAACCCTAACACCAACCCCTAACCCTAACCCGAAACCTAACCCTAACCTTAACCCGAACTCGAACCCTAACCCCTAACCCTAACCTGAACCCGAAACCTAAACCTAACCCTAACCCTAACCTTAACCCTAACCCGAACCCGAATCCTAACCCTAACCCGAACCATAACCCCAACCCTAACCCGACCCGAACCCTAACACGAACCCTAACCTTAACCGTAACACGAACCCAAACCCTAACACGAACCCTAACCCTAACCCTAACCCTAACCCTAACCCGAACCCGAACCCTAACACTAACCCGAACCCGAACCCTAACCCTAACCCGAACCCTAACCCTAACCCGAAACCTAACCGTACCCGAAACATAACCCTAACCCTAACCCGAACCCGAACCCTAACCCTAACCCTAACACGAACCCTAACCCTAACCCTAACCTGAACACTAACCCCTAACCCTAACCCGAACGCGAACCCTAATCAGAACCCTAACCCTAACCCTAAACCGAACCCTAACCCTAACACGAAACCTAACCTAAAACCTAACCCTAACCCTAACCCTAAACCGAAACCTAACCCTAACCCGAACCCTAACCCGAACCCGAACCCTAACCCTAACCCTAACCCTAACCCGAACCTTAACCTGAACCCTAACCCTAACCCGAACCCTAACCATAAACCTAACCCTAACCCTAACCCTAACCCGAACCCGAAACCGAACACTAACCTAACCCGAACCCTAACCTTAACCCTAACCCGAACACTAACCCTAACCCGATCCCTAACCCTAACCCTAACCCTAACCCGAACCCTAACACTAACACTAACCCTAACGCTAACCCGAACCCTAACCCTAACCCTAACCCTAACCCTAAACCTAACCCAAACCCGAACCCGAACCCTAACACTAACCCTATCCCGAACCCGAACCCTAACCCTAACCCGAAACCTAACCCGAAACTTAAACCTAAACCGAAACCTAAACCTAACACGAAACCTAACCCTAATCCTAACCCGAACCCTAACCCGAACCCTAACCCTAACCCTAACCCGAACCCTAACCCTAACCCGAACCCTAACCCTAACCCTAACCCTATCCTGAACCCTAACCCTAACCCTAACCCAAACCCTAACCGTAACCCGAACCCTAACCCTAACCCTAAACTAACCCTAACCCGAAACCTACCCTAAACCTAAACCGAACCCTAACCCTAACCCTAACCCTAACCCTAACCTGAACACTAACCCCTAACCCTAACCCGAACCTGAACCCTATCCCGAACCCTAACACTAACGCTAACCCGAACCATAACACTAAACCTAACCCTAACCCTAACCCGAACCTTAAACCTAAACCGAAACCTAAACCTAACCCGAACCCTAACCCTAAACCTAACCCGAACCCTAACCCGAACCCTAACCCTAACCCTAAC
>JAVLSZ010000077.1:1352500-1387500 GCA_032313775.1 Urocyon cinereoargenteus | reverse complement strand
AACCCTAACCCGAACCCTAACCCGAACTCTAACTCGACCCTAACCCTAACCCCTAAACCTAACCCGAAACCTAACCCTAACCCGAACCCGTACCCGAACCCTAACCCGAACCCTAACCCGAACCCTAACCCGAACCCTAACCCTAACCCTAACCCGAACCCTAACACTAATCCTAACTCTAACCCAAACCCTAACCCGAACCCTAACTCGAACCCAAACCCTAACCCGAACCCTAACCCGAACCCTAACCTTAACCCGAACCCGAACACTAACCCTAACCCTAACCCGAACCCTAACCCTAAACCGAACCCTCACCCTAACCCTAACCCCGAACCCGAACCCTAACGCTAACCCTAATCCGAACCCTAAACCGAAACCTAACCCGAACCCCAACCCTAAACCTAACCCGAACCCGAAACCGAACCCTAACCCTAACCCGAACCCTAAACCTAACCCCACCCTAACCCTAATCCTAACACTAACCGGAACCCTAACCCTAACCCTAACCCGACCCCTAACCCGAACCCTAACACGAACCCTAACCCTAAACCTAACCCGAACCCTAACCCTATACCTAACCCGAACCCTAACCCGAACCCTAACCCTAACCCTAACCCGAACACTAACCCTAACCCGAACCCTAACCCTAACCCTAACCCGAACACTAACCCTAAACCTAACCCAAAACCTAACCGTAACCCGAACACTAACCCTAACACAAACCCTAACCCTAACCCGAACCCTAAACCTAACCCTAACCCGAACCCTAACCCGAACCCTAACCCTAACCCTAACCTGAACACTAACCCCTAACCCTAACCCGAACCCGAAACCTAACACGAACCCTAACACTAACCCTAACCCGAAACATAACCCTAAACCTAACCCTAACCCGAACCATAACCCGAACCCTAACCCTAACCCTAACCTGAACACTAACCCCTAACCCTAACCCGAACCCGAACCCTAACCCGAACCTAACCCTAACCCTAAACCGAACCCTAACCCTAACCCGAACACTAACCCGAAACCTAAACCTAACCCTAACCCTAAACCGAACCCTAACCCTAACCCGAACCCTAACCCGAAACCGAACCCTAACCCTAACCCGAACCCGAACCCTAACCCGAACCTTAACCCGAACCCTAACCCTAACACGAACCCTAACCCTAACCTTAACCCTAACCCGAACACTAAACCTAACCCGATCCCTAACCCTAACCCTAACCCTAACCCGAACCCTAACCCTAACCCTAACCTAACCCTAATCCGAACCCTAACCCTAATCCGAACCCTAACCCTAACCCTAACACTAACCCTAACACCAACCCCTAACCCTAACCCGAAACCTAACCCTAATCTTAACCCGAACTCGAACCCTAACCCCTAACCCTAACCTGAACCCGAAACCTAAACCTAACCCTAACCCTAACCTTAACCCTAACCCGAACCCGAATCCTAAACCTAACCCGAACCATAACCCCAACCCTAACCCGACCCGAACCCTAACACGAACCCTAACCTTAACCTTAACACGAACCCAAACCCTAACACGAAACCTAACCCTAACCCGAACCCGAACCCTAACCCTAACCCTAAACCTAATCCGCACCCTAACCCTAACCCGAACCAGAACACTCACCCTAACCCTAACCCTAAACCTAACCCTAACACGAACCCTAAACCTAACCCCAAACCGAAACCTAACCCTAACCCTAACCCTAACCCTAACCCCAACACTAAACCTAACACTAACCCTAACGCTAAACCGAACCCTAACCCTAACCCTAACCCTAACCCTAACCCTAACCCGAACCCTAACACTAACCCGAACCCGAACCCTAACCCTAACCCGAACCCTAACCCTAACTCGAAACCTAACCGTACCCGAAACATAACCCTAACCCTAACCCGAACCCGAACCCTAACCCTAACCCTAACACGAACCCTAACCCTAACCCTAACCTGAACACTAACCCCTAACCCTAACCCGAACGCGAACCCTAACCAGAACCCTAACCCTAACCCTAAACCGAACCCTAACCCTAACCCGAACCCTAACCTAAAACCTAACCCTAACGCTAACCCTAAACCGAAACCTAACCCTAACCCGAACACTAACCCGAACCCGAACCCTAACCCTAACCCTAACCCTAACCCGAAACTTAACCTGAACCCTAACCCTAACCCGAACCCTAACCATAACCCTAACCCTAACCCTAAACCTAACCCGAACCCGAAACCGAACACTAACCTAACCCGAACCCGAACCCTAACCCTAACCCGAACTCTAACCCAAACACGAACCCTAACCCGAAACTGAACCCTAAACCTAAACCGAACCCGAACCCTAACCCTAACCCGAACCCTAACTCTAACCGTAACCCTAAACCTAACCCGCACCCTAAACCTAACCCGAACCCGAACACTAACCCTAACCCTAAACCTAAACCTAAACCTAACCCGAACCCTAACCCTAACCCAAAACCGAAACCTAACCCTAAACCTAACCCTAACCCTAACCCTAAACCTAACCCCAAACCTAAACCTAACACTAACCCTAACGCTAACCCGAACCCTAACCCTAACCCTAACCCTAAACCTAACCCAAACCCGAACCCGAACCCTAACACTAACCCTTACCCGAACCCGAACCCTAACCCTAACCCGAAACCTAACCCGAACCTTAAACCTAAACCGAAACCTAAACCTAACCCGAAACCTAACCCTAAACCTAACGTGAACCCTAACCCGAACCCTAACCCTAACCCTAACCCGAACCCTAACCCTAACCCGAACCCTAACCCTAACCCTATCCCGAACCCTAACCCTAACCCTAACCCAAACCCTAACCGTAACCCGAACCCTAACCCTAACCCTAACCTAACCCTAACCCGAAACCTAACCCTAACCCTAACCCGAACCCTAACCCGAACCCTAACCCTAACCCTAACCTGAACACTAACCCCTAACCCTAACCCGAACCTGAACCCTAACCCGAACCCTAACACTAAAGCTAACCCGAACCATAACCCTAAACCTAAACCTAACCCTAAACCGAACCCTAACACTAACCCTAACACGAACCATAACCCTAAACCTAACCCTAACCCTAAACCGAACCCTAACTCAAACCCTAACCCTAACCCTAACCTGAACACTAACCCCTAACCCTAACCCGAACCCGAACCCTAACCCGAACCCTAACCCTAACCCTAAACCGAACCCTAACCCTAACCCGAAACCTAAACCGAAACCTAACCCTAACCCTAACCCTAAACCGAAACCTAACCCTAACCCGAACCCTAACCCGAACCCGAACTCTAACCCTAACCCTAACCCTGACCCGAACCTTAACCCGAACCCTAACCCTAACCCGAACCCTAACCATAACCCTAACCCTAACCCGAACCCTAACCCTAACCCGAACCCGAACCCTAACCCGAACCCGAACCCTAACCCGAACCCGAAACCTAACCCGAACCCTAACCCGAACCCTAACCCGAAACCTAACCCTAACACTAACCCGAACCTTAACCCTAATCCTAACTCTAACCCAAACCCTAAACCAAACCCTAACTCGAACACAAACCCTAACCCGAACCCTAACCCGAACCCTAACCCGAACCCTAACCCGAACCCGAACCCTAACTCTAACCCGAACCCTAAACTGAACCCTAACCCGAACCCTAACCCTAACCCTAACCCTAACCCGAACCCTAACCCTAACCCTAACCCTAAACCTAACCCTAAACCGAACCCTAATCCTAACCCTAACCCAAACCCTAACCCTAACCCTAACACTAAGCCTCACCCTTAACCCTAACCCGAACCCTAAACCTAACCCGAACCGTAACCCTAACCCTAACCCGAACCCTAACTCTAACCCTAACTCGAACCCTAACCCGAACCCTAACCCTAACCCTAACCCTAACCCGAACCCTAACCCGAACTCTAACTCGACCCTAACCCTAACCCCTAAACCTAACCCGAAACCTAACCCTAACCCGAACCAGTACCCGAACCCTAACCCGAACCCTAACCCGAACCCTAACCCGAACCCTAACCCTAACCCTAACCCGAACCCTAACACTAATCCTAACTCTAACCCAAACCCTAACACGAACCCTAACTCGAACCCAAACCCTAACCCGAACCCTAACCCGAACCCTAACCTTAACCCGAACCCGAACCCTAACCCTAACCCTAACCCGAACCCTAACCCTAAACCGAACCCTCACCCTAACCCTAACCCCGAACCCGAACCCTAACCCTAACCCTAACCCTAACCCTAACCCGAAACTTAACCCTAACCTTAACCCGAACTCGAACCCTAACCCCTAACCCTAACCTGAACCCGAAACCTAAACCTAACCCTAACCCTAACCTTAACCCTAACCCGAACCCGAATCTTAACCCTAACCCGAACCATAACCCCAACCCTAACCCGACCCGAAACCTAACACGAACCCTAACCTTAACCTTAACACGAACCCAAACCCTAACACGAAACCTAACCCTAACCCGAACCCGAACCCTAACCCTAACCCTAAACCTAACCCGCACACTAACCCTAACCCGAACCAGAACACTAACCTTAACCCTAACCCTAAACCTAACCCTAACACGAACCCTAACCCTAACCCCAAACCGAAACCTAACCCTAACCCTAACCCTAACCCTAACCCCAACCCTAAACCTAACACTAACCCTAACGCTAAACCGAACCCTAACCCTAACCCTAACCTTAACCCTAACCCGAACCCGAACCCTAACACTAACCCGAACCCGAACCCTAACCCTAACCCGAACCCTAACCCGAAACCTAACCGTGCCCGAAACATAACCCTAACCCTAACCCGAAACCTAACCCTAACCTTAACCCGAACTCGAACCCTAACCCCTAACCCTAACCTGAACCCGAAACCTAAACCTAACCCTAACCCTAACCTTAACCCTAACCCGAACCCGAATCTTAACCCTAACCCGAACCATAACCCCAACCCTAACCCGACCCGAACCCTAACACGAACCCTAACCTTAACCTTAACACGAACCCAAACCCTAACACGAAACCTAACCCTAACCCGAACCCGAACCCTAACCCTAACCCTAAACCTAATGCGCACCCTAACCCTAACCCGAACCAGAACACTAACCCTAACCCTAACCCTAAACCTAACCCTAACACGAACCCTAACCCTAACCCCAAACCGAAACCTAACCCTAACCCTAACCCTAACCCTAACCCCAACACTAAACCTAACACTAACCCTAACGCTAAACCGAACCCTAACCCTAACCCTAACCCTAACCCTAACCCTAAGCCGAACCCTAACACTAACCCGAACCCGAACCCTAACCCTAACCCGAACCCTAACCCTAACCCGAAACCTAACCGTACCCGAAACATAACCCTAACCCTAACCCGAACCCGAACCCTAACCCTAACCCTAACACGAACCCTAACCCTAACCCTAACCTGAACACTAACCCCTAACCCTAACCCGAACGCGAACCCTAACCAGAACCCTAACCCTAACCCTAAACCGAACCCTAACCCTAACCCGAACCCTAACCTAAAACCTAACCCTAACCCTAACCCTAAACCGAAACCTAACCCTAACCCGAACACTAACCCGAACCCGAACCCTAACCCTAACCCTAACCCTAACCCGAACCTTAACCTGAACCCTAACCCTAACCCGAACCCTAACCATAACCCTAACCCTAACCCTAACCCTAACCCGAACCCGAAACAGAACACTAACCTAACCCGAACCCGAACCCTAACCCTAACCCGAACTCTAACCCAAACACGAACCCTAACCCGAAACTGAACCCTAACCCTAAACCGAACCCGAACTCTAACCCTAACCCTAACCCGAACCCTAGCTCTAACCGTAACCCTAAACCTAACCCGCACCCTAAACCTAACCCGAACCCGAACACTAACCCTAACCCTAAACCTAAACCTAAACCTAACCCGAACCCTAACCCTAACCCAAAACCGAAACCTAACCCTAAACCTAACCCTAACCCTAACCCTAAACCTAACCCCAAACCTAAACCTAACACTAACCCTAACGCTAACCCGAACCCTAACCCTAACCTTAACCCTAAACCTAACCCAAACCCGAACCCGAACCCTAACACTAACCCTTACCCGAACCCGAACACTAACCCTAACCCGAAACCTAACCCGAACCTTAAACCTAAACCGAAACCTAAACCTAACCCGAACCCTAACCCTAAACCTAACCCGAACCCTAACCCGAACCCTAACCCTAACCCTAACCCGAACCCTAACCCTAACCCGAACCCTAACCCTAACCCTATCCCGAACCCTAACCCTAACCCTAACCCAAACCCTAACCGTAACCCGAACCCTAACCCTAACCCTAACCTAACCCTAACCCGAAACCTAACCCTAACCCTAACCCGAACCCTAACCCGAACCCTAACCCTAACCCTAACCTGAACACTAACCCCTAACCCTAACCCGAACCTGAACCCTAACCCGAACCCTAACACTAAAGCTAACCCGAACCATAACCCTAAACCTAACCCTAACCCTAAACCGAACCCTAACACTAACCCTAACACGAACCATAACCCTAAACCTAACCCTAACCCTAAACCGAACCCTAACCCGAACCCTAACCCTAACCCTAACCTGAACACTAACCCCTAACCCTAACCCGAACCCGAACCCTAACCCGAACCCTAACCCTAACCCTAAACCGAACCCTAACCCTAACCCGAAACCTAAACCGAAACCTAACCCTAACCCTAACCCTAAACCGAAACCTAACCCTAACCCGAACCCTAAACCGAACCCGAACCCTAACCCTAACCCTAACCCTGACCCGAACCTTAACCCGAACCCTAACCCTAACCCGAACCCTAACCATAACCCTAACCCTAACCCGAACCCTAACCCTAACCCGAACCCGAACACTAATCCTAACTCTAACCCAAACCCTAACACGAACCCTAACTCGAACCCAAACCCTAACCCGAACCCTAACCCGAACCCTAACCTTAACCCGAACCCGAACCCTAACCCTAACCCTAACCCGAACCCTAACCCTAAACCGAACCCTCACCCTAACCCTAACCCCGAACCCGAACCCTAACCCTAACCCTAACCCTAACCCTAACCCGAAACCTAACCCTAACCTTAACCCGAACTCGAACCCTAACCCCTAACCCTAACCTGAACCCGAAACCTAAACCTAACCCTAACCCTAACCTTAACCCTAACCCGAACCCGAATCTTAACCCTAACCCGAACCATAACCCCAACCCTAACCCGACCCGAAACCTAACACGAACCCTAACCTTAACCTTAACACGAACCCAAACCCTAACACGAAACCTAACCCTAACCCGAACCCGAACCCTAACCCTAACCCTAAACCTAACCCGCACACTAACCCTAACCCGAACCAGAACACTAACCTTAACCCTAACCCTAAACCTAACCCTAACACGAACCCTAACCCTAACCCCAAACCGAAACCTAACCCTAACCCTAACCCTAACCCTAACCCCAACCCTAAACCTAACACTAACCCTAACGCTAAACCGAACCCTAACCCTAACCCTAACCTTAACCCTAACCCGAACCCGAACCCTAACACTAACCCGAACCCGAACCCTAACCCTAACCCGAACCCTAACCCTAACCCGAAACCTAACCGTGCCCGAAACATAACCCTAACCCTAACCCGAAACCTAACCCTAACCTTAACCCGAACTCGAACCCTAACCCCTAACCCTAACCTGAACCCGAAACCTAAACCTAACCCTAACCCTAACCTTAACCCTAACCCGAACCCGAATCCTAACCCTAACCCGAACCATAACCCCAACCCTAACCCGACCCGAACCCTAACACGAACCCTAACCTTAACCTTAACACGAACCCAAACCCTAACACGAAACCTAACCCTAACCCGAACCCGAACCCTAACCCTAACCCTAAACCTAATGCGCACCCTAACCCTAACCCGAACCAGAACACTAACCCTAACCCTAACCCTAAACCTAACCCTAACACGAACCCTAACCCTAACCCCAAACCGAAACCTAACCCTAACCCTAACCCTAACCCTAACCCCAACACTAAACCTAACACTAACCCTAACGCTAAACCGAACCCTAACCCTAACCCTAACCCTAACCCTAACCCTAAGCCGAACCCTAACACTAACCCGAACCCGAAACCTAACCCTAACCCGAACCCTAACCCTAACCCGAAACCTAACCGTACCCGAAACATAACCCTAACCCTAACCCGAACCCGAACCCTAACCCTAACCCTAACACGAACCCTAACCCTAACCCTAACCTGAACACTAACCCCTAACCCTAACCCGAACGCGAACCCTAACCAGAACCCTAACCCTAACCCTAAACCGAACCCTAACCCTAACCCGAACCCTAACCTAAAACCTAACCCTAACCCTAACCCTAAACCGAAACCTAACCCTAACCCGAACACTAACCCGAACCCGAACCCTAACCCTAACCCTAACCCTAACCCGAACCTTAACCTGAACCCTAACCCTAACCCGAACCCTAACCATAACCCTAACCCTAACCCTAACCCGAACCCGAAACAGAACACTAACCTAACCCGAACCCGAACCCTAACCCTAACCCGAACTCTAACCCAAACACGAACCCTAACCCGAAACTGAACCCTAACCCTAACCGAACCCGAACTCTAACCCTAACCCTAACCCGAACCCTAGCTCTAACCGTAACCCTAAACCTAACCCGCACCCTAAACCTAACCCGAACCCGAACACTAACCCTAACCCTAACCCGAACCCTAACCCGAACTCTAACTCGACCCTAACCCTAACCCCTAAACCTAACCCGAAACCTAAACCTAACCCGAACCCGTACCCGAACCCTAACCCGAACCCTAACCCGAACCCTAACCCTAACCCTAACCCGAACCCTAACACTAATCCTAACTCTAACCCAAACCCTAACCCGAACCCTAACTCGAACCCAAACCCTAACCCGAACCCTAACCCGAACCCTAACCTTAACCCGAACCCGAACCCTAACCCTAACCCTAACCCGAACCCTAACCCTAAACCGAACCCTCACCCTAACCCTAACCCCGAACCCGAACCCTAACCCTAACCCTAACCCGAACCCTAACCCGAACCCTAACCCGAACCCCAACCCTAACCCTAACCCGAACCCGAAACCGAACCCTAACCCTAACCCGAACCCTAAACCTAACCCCACCCTAACCCTAACCCTAACACTAACCGGAACCCTAACCCTAACCCTAACCCGACCCCTAACCCGAACCCTAACACGAACCCTAACCCTAAACCTAACCCGAACCCTAACCCGAACCCGAACCCTAAACCTAACCCGAACCCGAACCCTAACCCGAACCTTAACCCTAACCCTAACCCTAATCCGAACCCTAACCCTAAATTTAACCCTAACCCGAACACTAACCCTAACCCGATCCCTAACCCTAACCCTAACCCGAACCCTAACCCTAACCCTAACCTAACCCTAATCCGAACCCTAACCCTAACCCTAACACTAACCCTAACACCAACACCTAACCCTAACCCGAAACCTAACCCTAACCTTAACCCGAACTCGAACCCTAACCCCTAACCCTAACCTGAACCCGAAACCTAAACCTAACCCTAACCCTAACCTTAACCCTAATCCGAACCCGAATCCTAACCCTAACCCGAACCATAACCCCAACCCTAACCCGATCCGAACCCTAACACGAACCCTAACCTTAACCTTAACACGAACCCAAACCCTAACACGAAACCTAACCCTAACCCGAACCCGAACCCTAACCCTAACCCTAAACCTAACCCGCACCCTAACCCTAACCCGAACCAGAACACTAACCCTAACCCTAACCCTAAACCTAACCCTAACACGAACCCTAACCCTAACCCCAAACCGAAACCTAACCCTAACCCTAACCCTAACCCTAACCCCAACCCTAAACCTAACACTAACCCTAACGCTAAACCGAACCCTAACCCTAACCCTAACCCTAACCCTAACCCTAACCCTAACCTGAACCCGAACCCTAACACTAACCCGAACCCGAACCCTAACCCGAACCCGAACCCTAACCCTAACCCGAAACCTAACCGTACCCGAAACATAACCCTAACCCTAACCCGAACCCGAACCCTAACCCTAACCCTAACACGAAACCTACCCTAACACGAACCCTAAAACTAACCCTAACCCGAAACCTAACCCTAACCCTAAACCGAACCCTAACCCTAACTCGAACCCTAACCCTAACCCTAACCCGAACCCTAACCCTAACCCTAACCCAAACCCTTACCGTAACCCGAACCCTAACCCTAACCCTAACACTAACCCTAACCCGAACCGTAACCCTAACCCTTACCCGAACCCTAACCCTAACACGAACCCTAACCCTAAGCAGAATCCGAACCCGAACCCTAACCCTAACAGGAACCCTAACCCTAACCCTAACCCGAACCCTAAACCAAACCCGAACCCGAACCCTAACCCTAACCCGAACCCGAACCTAACCCTAAACTAACCCTAACCCTAACCCGAACCCTAACCCTAACCCTAACCCTAACCCCAACCCTAACCCGAAACCTAACCCGAACCATAACCCGAACCGTAACCCCTAATCCTAACCGGAACCCGAACCCTAACCCGAACCCGAACCCTAACCCTAACCTGAACCCGAACCCTAACCCTAACCCTAACCCGAACCCTAACCCGAACCCGAAACCTAACCCTAACCCGAACCCGAACCCTAACCCGAACCCGAACCCTAACCCTAACCTGAACCCGAACCCTAACCCTAACCCGAACCCGAACCCGAAACCTAACCCTAACCCTAACCCGAACCCTAACCCTAACCCTAACCCTAACCCCAACCCTAACCCGAAACCTAACCCGAACCATAACCCGAACCGTAACCCCTAATCCTAACCGGAACCCGAACCCTAACACGAACCCTAATCCTAACCTGAACCCGAACCCTAACCCTAACCCTAACCCGAACCCGAACCCTAACCCGAACCCGAACCCTAACCCTAACCCGAACCCGAACCCTAACCCTAACCCGAACCCGAACCCTAATCCGAACCCGAACCCTAACCCTAACCCTAATCTGAACACTAACCCCTAACCCTAACCCAAACCCGAACCCTAACCCGAACCCTAACACTCACCCTAACCCAAACCATAACCCTAACCCTAACCCTAACCCTAAACCGAACCCTAACCCGAACCCTAACCCTAAAACTAACCTGAACACTAACCCCTAACCCTAACCCGAACTCGAACCCTAAACCGAACCCTAACCCTAACCCTAAACCGAACCCTAACCCTAACCCGAACCCTAACCCGAAACCTAACCCTAACACTAACCTGAACACTAACCCCTAATCCTAACCCGAACTCGAACCCTAAACCGAACACTAACCCTAACCATAAACCGAACCCTAACCCTAAACCGAACCCTAACCCTAACCCGAACCGTAACCATAACCCTAACCCTAACCCGAACACTAACCCTATCCCGATCCCTAACCCTAACCCTAACCCTAACCCTAACCCGAACCCTAACCCTAACCCTAACCTAACCCTAATCCGAACCCTAACCCTAACCCCAACACTAACCCTAACACCAACCCCTAACCCTAACCCGAAACCTAACCCTAACCCTAACCCGAACTCGAACCCTAACCCCTAACCCTAACCCGAACCCGAACCCTAAACCTAACCCTAAACCTAACCCTAACCCGAACCCGAACCCTAAACCTAAACCTAAACCTAACCCTAACCCGAACCCGAATCCTAACCCTAACCCGAACCATAACCCCAACCCTAACCCGACCCGAACCCTAACACGAACCCTAACCTTAACCTTAACACGAACCCAAACCCTAACACGAAACCTAACCCTAACCCGAACCCGAACCCTAACCCTAACCCTAAACCTAACCCGCACCCTAACCCTAACCCGAACCAGAACACTAACCCTAACCCTAACCCTAAACCTAACCCTAACACGAACCCTAACCCTAACCCCAAACCGAAACCTAACCCTAACCCTAACCCTAACCCTAACCCCAACCCTAAACCTAACACTAACCCTAACGCTAAACCGAACCCTAACCCTAACCCTAACCCTAACCCTAACCCTAACCCGAACCCTAACACTAACCCGAACCCGAACCCTAACCCTAACCCGAACCCTAACCCTAACCCGAAACCTAACCGTACCCGAAACATAACCCTAACCCTAACCCGAACCCGAACCCTAACCCTAACCCTAACAAGAACCCTACCCTAACACGAACCCTAACCCTAACCCGAAACCTAACCCTAACCCTAAACCGAACCCTAACCCTAACTCGAACCCTAACCCTAACCCGAAACCGAACCCGAACCCTCACTCTAACCCGAACCCTAACCCTAACCCGAACCCTAACCCTAACCCTAACCCGAACCCTAACCCTAACCCTAACCCAAACCCTTACCGTAACCCGAACCCTAACCCTAACCCTAACACTAACCCTAACCCGAACCGTAACCCTAACCCTAACCCGAACCCTAACCGTAACACGAACCCTAACCCTAAGCCGAATCCGAACCCGAACCCTAACCCTAACACGAACCCTAACCCTAACCCTAAACCGAACCCTAACCCAAACACGAACCCGTCCCTAACCCTAACCCGAACCCGAACCTAACCCTAAACTAACCCTAACCCTAACCCGAACCCTAACCCTAACACTAACCCTAACCCCAACCCTAACCCGAAACCTAACCCGAACCATAACCCGAACCGTAACCCCTAACCCTAACCGGAACCCGAACCCTAACCCGAACCCGAACCCTAACCCTAACCTGAACCCGAACCCTAACCCTAACCCTAACCCGAACCCGAACCCTAACCCGAACCCGAACCCTAACACTAACCCGAACCCGAACCCTAACCCGAACCCGAACCCTAACCCTAACCTGAACCCGAACCCTAACCCTAACCCGAACCCGAACCCGAAACCTAACCCTAACCCTAACCCGAACCCTAACACTAACCCTAACCCTAACACTAACCCGAACCCTAACCCTAACGTTAACCCGAACCCTAACCCTAACCCGAACACTAACCCTAACCCGAAAACTAAACCTAACCCTAACCCGAAACCTAACCCTAACCCTAACCCGAACCCTAACCCTAACCCTAACCCAAACCCGAAACCTAACCCTAACCCTAACCCGAACCCTAACTCTAACCCTAAACCTAAACCTAACCCTAACCCCTAACCTTAACCCTAACCCTAACCCTAACCCTAAAACCTAACCCTAACCCTAACCCTAACCTTAACACTAACCCGAACTCTAACTCTAACACTAACCCGAACCCTAACCCGAACCCTAACACTAACCCTAACCCGAACCCTAACCCTAACCATAACCCGAATCCTAACCCGAACCCTAACCCTAACCCTAACCTGAACACTAACCCCTAACCCTAACCCGAACCCGAACCCTAACCCGAACCCTAACACTCACCCTAACCCAAACCATAACCCTAACCCTAACCCTAACCCTAAACCGAACCCTAACCCGAACCCTAACCCTAACACTAACCTGAACACTAACCCCTAACCCTAACCCGAACTCGAACCCTAAACCGAACCCTAACCCTAACCCTAAACCGAACCCTAACCCTAACCCGAACACTAACCCGAAACCTAACCCTAACACTAACCTGAACACTAACCCCTAACCCTAACCCGAACTCGAACCCTAAACCGAACCCTAACCCTAACCCTAAACCGAACCCTAACCCTAAACCGAACCCTAACCCTAACCCGAACCCTAACCATAACCCTAACCCTAACCCGAACACTAACCCTATCCCGATCCCTAACCCTAACCCTAACCCTAACCCTAACCCGAACCCTAACCCTAACCCTAACCTAACCCTAATCCGAACCCTAACCCTAACCCCAACACTAACCCTAACACCAACCCCTAACCCTAACCCGAAACCTAACCCTAACCCTAACCCGAACTCGAACCCTAACCCCTAACCCTAACCCGAACACGAACCCTAAACCTAACCCTAAACCTAACCCTAACCCGAACCCGAACCCTAACCCTAACCCGAAACATAACCCCAACCCTAACCCGAACCCGAACCCTAACCCGAACCCTAAACTTAACCTTATCCCGAACCCAAACTCTAACACGAAACCTAACCCTAACCCGAACCCGAACCCTAACCCTAACCCTAAATCTAACCCGCACCCTAACCCTAACCCGAAACCGAACACTAACCCTAACCCTAACCCTAAACCTAACCCTAACCCGAACCCTAACCCTAACACAAAACCGAAACCTAACCCTAACCCTAACCCTAAACCTAACCTTAACCCCAAACCTAAACCTAACACTAACCCGAACGCTAACCCAAACCCTAACCCTAACCCGAACCCTAAACCTAACACTAACCCGAAACCGAACCCTAACCCTAACCCGAACCCTAAACCTAAGCCGAACCCTAACCCTACCCGAAACCTAACCCTAACCCTAACCCGAACCCGAACCCGAACCCGAACCCTAAATCGAACCCCAACCCTAACCCTAACCCGAACCCGAACCCGAACCCTAACCCTAACCCGAACCCTAACCCTAAACCCACCCTAACCCTAACCCTAACCCTAACCGGAACCCTAACCCTAAACCTAACCCGAACCCTAACCCGAACCCTAACACGAACCCTAACCCTAACCCTAACCCTAACCCTAACCCGAACCCTAACCCTACCCCTAACCTGAACCCTAACCGTAACCCGAACCCTAACCCTAACCCTAACGCGAACCCTAACCCTAACCCGAACCCGAACCCTAAAGCTAACCCGAAAACTAAACCGAACCCAACCCTAACCCGAACCCTAACCCTAACCCGAAACCTAACCCTAACCTTAAACCTAACCCGAAACCTAAACCTAACCCGAACCCTAACCCTAAACCTATCCCGAACCCTAACCCGAACCCTACCCCTAACCCTAACCTGAACCCTAACCCTAACCCGAACCCTAACCCTAACCCTAAACCGAACCCTAACCCGAAACCTAACCCTAACCCTAACCCTAAACCGAAACCTAACCCTAACCCGAACCCTAACCCGAACCCGAACCTGAACCCTAACCCTAACCCAAACCCTAACCCGAACCTTAACCCGAACCCTAACCCTAACCCGAACCCTAACCATAACCCTAAACCTAACCCGAACACTAACCCTAAACCAAACCCTAACCCTAACCCTTACCCTAACCCGAACCCTAACCCTAACACTAACCTAACCCTTATCCGAACCCTAACCCTAACCCTAACTCTAACACTAACACCAACCCCTAACCCTAACCCGAAACCTAACCCTAACCCTAACCCGAACTCGAAACCTAACCCCTAACCCTAACCCGAACCCGAACCCTAAACCTAACCCTAACCCTAACCCTAACACGAACCCGAACCCTAACCCTAACCCGAACCCTAACCCCAACCCTAACCCGAACCCGAACCCTAACCCGAACCCTAACCTTAACCTTAACCCGAACCCAAACCCTAACACGAACCCTAACCCTAACCCGAACCCGAACCCTAACCCTAACCCTAAACCTAACCCGCACCCTAACCCTAACCCGAACCCGAACACTAACCCTAAACCTAACCCTAAACCTAACCCTAACCCGAACCCTAACCCTAACCCAAAACCGAAACCTAAACCTAACCCTAACCCTAACCCTAACCCTAACCTCAACTCTAAACCTAACACAAACCCTAAAGCTAACCCGAACCCTAACCCTAACCCTAACCCTAACCCTAAACCTAACCCAAACCTGAACCCTAACACTAACCCGAACCCGAACCCTAACCCTAACCCGAACCCTAACGCGAACCCGAACCCTAACACTACCCGAAACCTAACCCTAACCCTAACCCGAGCCCGAACCCGAACCCTAACCCTAACCCTAACCCGAACCCTAACCCTAACACGAACCCTAACCATAACCCTAACCCGAACCCTAACCCTAACCCTAAACCGAACCCTAAACCTAACCCGAACCCTAACCCTAACCCGAACCCGAACCCGAACCCTAACCCTAACCCGAACCCTAAACCTAACACTAACCCTAACCCGAACCCTAACCCAAACCCGAACCCTAACCCGAAACCGAACCCTAACCCTAACCCGACCCCGAACCCTAACCCTAACCCTAACCCTACCCGAACCCTAACCCTAACCCGAACCCTACCCCTAACCCGAACCCGAACCCGAACCCTAACCCTAACACGAACCCTAACCCTAACCCTAACCCGAACCCTAATCCAAACCCGAACCCTAACCCTAACCCGAACCCTAACCCTAACCCTAACCCGAACCCTAAACAGAACCCTAACCCTAACACTAACCCCAACCCTAACCCGAACCCTAACCCGAACCATAACCCGAACCCTAACCCCTAACCCTAACCCGAACCCGAAACCTAACCCGAAACAGAACCCTAACCCTAACCCGAACCCGAACCCTAACCCTAACCCGAACCCGAAACCGAACCCGAACCCTAACCCTAACCCGAACCCTAACCCTAACCCTAACCCTAACCCGAACCCTAACCCTAACCCTACCCTAACCCTAATCCAAACCCTAACTCTAACCCGAACCCTAAACTGAACCCTAAACCGAACCCTAAACCGAACCCTAACCCTAACCCGAACCCTAACCCTAACCCTAACCCGAACCCTAACCCTAACCCTAACCCTAACCCGAACCCTAACCCTAACCCTACCCTAACCCTAATCCGAACCCTAACTCTAACCCGAACCCTAAACTGAACCCTAAACCGAACCCTAACCCTAAACCTAACCCTAACCCGAACCCGAACCCTAACCCTAACCCTAACCCGAACCCTAACCCTAACACGAACCCTAACCATAACCCTAACCCGAACCCTAACCCTAACCCTAATCGGAACCCTAACCCTAACACTAACCCTAACGCTAACACTAACCCCTAACCCTAACCTGAAACCTAACCCTAAACCTAACCCGAACCAGAACCCTAACCCCTAACCCTAACCCGAATCCGAACCCTAAACCTCACCCTAACCCTAACCCTAACCCTAACCCGAACACAAACCCTAACCCTAACCCGAACCCTAACCCTAACCCTAACCCGAACCCGAAACTTAACCCGAACCCTAACCCTAACCCTAACCCGAACCCAAACCCTAACACGAACCCTAAACCTAACCCTAACCCGAACCCTAAACCTAACCCTAACTCTAACCCTAAACCTAACCCTAACCCGAACCCTAACCCTAACCCGAACCCTAACCCGAAACCTAACCCTAACCCTAAACCTAACCCTAACCCGAACCCTAACCCGAACCCTAACCCGAACCCTAACCCTAACCCTAACTTGAACCCTAACCCTAACCCTAACCCTAACCCTAACCCGAACCCTAACCCTAACCCTAACCCGAACCCTAACCCGAACCCTAACCCTAACCCTAACCCTCACCCGAACCCTAACCCTAACCCTAAACCGAACCCTAACCCTAACCCTAACCCGAAACCGAACCCTAACCCGAACCCTAACCCTAACCCTAATCCGAACCCTAACCCTAACGCTAACCCTAACCCTACCCTAACACGAACCCTAACCCTAACCCGAACCCTAACCCTAACCCTAACACTAACCCGAACTTTAACCCGAACCCTAATCCTAACCCGAACCCTAACCCTAACCCTAACCCTAACCCGAACACTAACCCTAACCCGAACCCTAACCCTAAACCTAACCCTAACCCTAACCCGAACCGTAACCCTAACCCTAACCTAACCCTAATCCGAACCCTAACCCTAACCCTAACTCTAACACTAACACCAACCCCTAACCCTAACCCGAAACCTAACCCTAACGCTAACCCGAACTCGAACCCTAACACCTAACCCTAACCCGAACCCGAACCCTAAACCTAACCCTAACCCTAACCCTAACCCTAACCCGAACCCGAACCCTAACCCTAACCCGAACCCTAACCCCAACCCTAACCCGAACCCGAACCCTAACCCGAACCCTAACCTTAACCTTAACCCGAACCCAAACCCTAACACGAACCCTAACCCTAACCCGAACCCGAACCCTAACCCGAACCCTAACTCCAACCCTAACCCGAACCCGAACCCTAACCCGAACCCTAACCTTAACCTTAACCCGAACCCAAACCCTAACACTAACCCTAACCCTAACCTGAACCCTAACCCTAACCCTAACCCTAAACCTAACCCGCACCCTAACCCTAACCCGAACCCGAACACTAACCCTAACCCTAACCCTAAACCTAACCCTAACCCGAACCCTAACCCTAACCCAAAACCGAAACCTAACCCTAACCCTAATCCTAACCCTAATCCTAAACCCAACCCTAAACCTAACACTAACCCTAACGCTAACACGAACCCTAACCCTAACCCTAACCCTAACCCTAAACCTAACCCAAACCCGAACCCGAACCCTAACACTAACCCGAACCCAAACCCTAACCCTAACCCGAACTCTAACCCGAACCCGAACCCTAACCCTACACGAAACCGAACCCTAACACGAACCCGAACCCGAACCCGAACCCTAACCCTAACCCTAACCCGAACCCTAAACCTAACCCGAACCCTAACACTAACCCTAACCCGAACCCTAACCCTAACACTAAACCGAACCCTAAACCTAACCCGAACCCTAACCCTAACCCGAACACGAACTCGAACCCTAACCCTAAACTGAACCCTAACCCTAACCCTAACCCTAACCCGAACCCTAACCCAAACCCGTACCCTTACCCGAACCCGAACCCTAACCATAACCCGAAACTGATCCCTAACCCTAACCCGAACCCGAACCCTAACCATAACCCTAACCCGAACCCTAACCCTAACCCGAACCCTACCCCTAACCCGAACCCGAACCCGAACCCTAACCCTAACCCTAACCCTAACCCCAACCCTAACCCGAACCCTAACCCGAACCCTAACCCGAACCCAAAGCCCTAACCCTAACCCGAACCCGAACCCGAACCCTAACCCGATCCCTAACCCTAACCCTAACCCGAACCCTAACCCTAACCCGAACCCTAACCCTAACCATAACCCGAACACTAACCCTAAACCTAACCCAAACCCTAACCGTAACCCGAACACTAACCCTAACCCAAACCCTAACCCTAACCCGAACACTAAACCTAACCCTAACCCGAACCCTAACCCGATCCCTAACCCTAACCCTAACCTGAACACTAACCCCTAACCCTAACCCGAACCCGAAACCTAACACGAACCCTAACACTAACCCTAACCCGAACCATAACCCTAAACCTAACCCTAACCCTATCCCGAACCATAACCCGAACCCTAACCCTAACCCTAACCTGAACACTAACCCCTAACCCTAACCCGAACCCGAACCCTAACCCGAACCCTAACCCTAACCCTAAACCGAACCCTAACCCTAACCCGAACCCTAACCCGAAACCTAAACCTAACCCTAACCCTAACCCGAACCCTAACCCTAACCCGAACCCTAACCCGAACCCGAACCCTAACCCTAACCCTAACCCTAACCCGAACCTTATCCCGAACCCTAACCCTAACCCGAACCCTAACCTTAACCCTAACCCGAACACTAACCCTAACCCGATCCCTAACCCTAACCCTAACCCGAACACTAACCCTAACCCTAACCTAACCCTAATCCGAACCCTAACCCTAACCCTAACACTAACCCTAACACCAACCCCTAACCCTAACCCGAAACCTAACCCTAACCTTAACCCGAACTCGAACCCTAACCCCTAACCCTAACCTGAACCCGAAACCTATACCTAACCCTAACCCTAACCTTAACCCTAACCCGAACCCGAATCCTAACCCTAACCCGAAACATAACCCCAACCCTAACCCGACCCGAACCCTAACACGAACCCTAACCTTAACCTTAACACGAACCCAAACCCTAACACGAAACCTAACCCTAACCCGAACCCGAACCCTAACCCTAACCCTAAACCTAACCCGCACCCTAACCCTAACCCGAACCCGAACACTATCCCTAACCCTAACCCTAAACCTAACCCTAACAAGAACCCTAACCCTAACCCCAAACCGAAACCTAACCCTAACCCTAACCCTAACCCTAACCCCAACCCTAAAACTAACACTAACCCTAACGCTAAACCGAACCCTAACCCTAACCCTAACCCTAACCCTAACCCGAACCCGAACCCTAACACTAACCCGAACCCGAACCCTAACCCTAACCCGAACCCTAACCCTAACCCGAAACCTAACCGGACCCGAAACATAACCCTAACCCTAACCCGAACCCGAACCCTAACCCTAACCCTAACACAAACCCTACCCTAACACGAACCCTAACCCTAACCCTAACCCGAAACCTAACCCTAACCCTAAACCGAACCCTAACCCTAACCCGAACCCTAACCCTAACCCGAAACCGAACCCGAAACCTCACTCTAACCCGAACCCTAACCCTAACCCGAACCCTAACACTAACCCTAACCCGAACCCTAACCCTAACCCTAACCCAAACCCTTACCGTAACCTGAACCCTAACCCTAACCCTAACACTAACCCTAACCCGAACCGTAACCCTAACCCTAACCCGAACCCTAACCCTAACCCGAACCCTAACCCTAAGCCGAATCCGAACCCGAACCCTAACCCTAACACGAACCCTAACCCTAACCCTAACCCGAACCCTAACCCAAACCCGAACCCTAAACCGAACCCGAACCCTAACCCTAACCCGAACCCGAACCTAACCCTAAACTAACCCTAACCCTAACCCGAACCCTAACCCTAACCCTAACCCTAACCCCAACCCTAACCCGAAACCTAACCCGAACCATAACCCGAACCGTAACCCCTAACCCTAACCCGAACCCGAACCCTAACCCGAACCCGAACCCTAACCCTAACCTGAACCCGAACCCTAACCCTAACCCTAACCCGAGCCCGAACCCTAACCCGAACCCGAAACCTAACCCGAACCCGAACCCGAACCCTAACCCGAACCCGAACCCTAACCCTAACCTGAACCCGAACCCTAACCCTAACCCGAACCCGAACCCGAAACCTAACCCTAACCCTAAACCGAACCCTAACACTAACCCTAACCCTAACACTAACCCGAACCCTAACCCTAACCCTAACCCGAACCCTAACCCTAACCCGAACCCAAACCCGAAACCTAACCCTAACCCTAACCCGAACCCTAACTCTAACCCTAAACCTAAACCTAACCCTAACCCCTAACCTTAACCCTAACCCTAACCCTAACCCTAAAACCTAACCCTAACCCTAACCCTAACCTTAACACTAACCCGAACCCTAACTCTAACCCTAACCCGAACCCTAACCCGAACCCTAACACTTACCCTAACCCGAACCCTAACCCTAACCATAACCCGAATCCTAACCCGAACCCTAACCCTAACCCTAACCTGAACACTAACCCCTAACCCTAACCCGAACCCGAACCCTAACCCGAACCCTAACACTCACCCTAACCCAAACCATAACCCTAACCCTAACACTAACCCTAAACCGAACCCTAACCCGAACCCTAACCCTAACACTAACCTGAACACTAACCCCTAACCCTAACCCTAACCCGAACCCGCCCCTAACCCGAACCCTAACACTCACCCTAACCCAAACCATAACCCTAACCCTAACCCTAACCCTATCCCAATCCCTAACCCTAACCCTAACCCTAACCCTAACCCTAACCCTAACCTAAACCTAATCCGAACCCTAACCCTAACCCCAACACTAACCCTAACACCAACCCCTAAACCTAACCCGAAACCTAACCCTAACCCTAACCCGAACTCGAACCCTAACCCCTAACCCTAACCCGAACCAGAACCCTAAACCTAACCCTAAACCTAACCCTAACCCGAACCCGAACCCTAACCCTAAACCGAACCATAACCCCAACCCTAACCCGAACCCGAACCCTAACCCGAACCCTAACCTTAACCTTATCCCGAACCCAAACTCTAACACGAAACCTAACCCTAACCCGAACCCGAACCTTAACCCTAACCCTAAACCTAATCCGCACCCTAACCCTAACCCGAACCCGAACACTAACCCTAACCCTAACCCTAAACCTAACCCTAACCCGAACCCTAACCCTAACACAAAACCGAAACCTAACCCTAACCCTAACCCTAAACCTAACCCTAACCCCAAACCTAAACCTAACACTAACCCGAACGCTAACCCAAACCCTAACCCTAACCCGAACCCGAAACCTAACACTAACCCGAAACCGAACCCTAACCTTAACCCGAACCCTAACCCTAACCCGAACCCTAACCCTACCCGAAACCTAACCCTAACCCTAACCCGAACCCCAACCCTAACCCGAACCCTAAATTGAACCCCAACCATAACCCTAACCCGAACCCGAACCCGAACCCTAACCCTAACCCGAACCCTAACCCTAAACCCACCCTAACCCTAACCCTAACCCTAACCGGAACCCTAACCCTAAACCTAACCCGAACCCTAACCCGAACCCTAACACGAAACCTAAACCTAACCCTAACCCTAACCCTAACCCGAACCCTAAACCTACCCCTAACCTGAACCCTAACCGTAACCCGAACCCTAACCCTAACGCTAACCCGAACCCTAACCCTAACCCGAACCCGAACCCTAAAGCTAACCCGAAAACTAAACCGAACCCAACCCTAACCCGAACCCTACCCCTAACCCGAAACCTAACCCTAAACTTAAACCTAACCCGAAACCTAAACCTAACCCGAACCCTAAACCTAAACCTAACCCGAACCCTAACCCGAACCCTACCCCTAACCCTAACCTGAACCCTAACCCTAACCCGAACCCTAACCCTAACCCTACCGGAACCCTAACCCGAAACCTAAGCCTAACCCTAACCCTAAACCGAAACCTAAACCTAACCCGAACCCTAACCCGAACCCGAACCCTAACCCTAACCCAAACCCTAACCCGAACCTTAACCCGAACCCTACCCCTAACCCTAACCTGAACCCTAACCCTAACCCGAACCCTAACCCTAACCCTAAACCGAACCCTAACCCGAAACCTAACCCTAACCCTAACCCTAAACCGAAACCTAACCCTAACCCGAACCCTAACCCGAACCCGAACCTGAACCCTAACCCTAACCCAAACCCTAACCCGAACCTTAACCCGAACCCTAACCCTAACCCGAACCCTAACCATAACCCTAAACCTAACCCGAACACTAACCCTAAACCAAACCCTAACCCTAACCCTTACCCTAACCCGAACCCTAACCCTAACACTAACCTAACCCTTATCCGAACCCTAACCCTAACCCTAACTCTAACACGAACACCAACCCCTAACCCTAACCCGAAACCTAACCCTAACCCTAACCCGAACTCGAAACCTAACCCCTAACCCTAACCCGAACCCGAACCCTAAACCTAACCCTAACCCTAACCCTAACACGAACCCGAACCCTAACCCTAACCCGAACCCTAACCCCAACCCTAACCCGAACCCGAACCCTAACCCGAACCCTAACCTTAACCTTAACCCGAACCCAAACCCTAACACGAACCCTAACCCTAACCCGAACCCGAACCCTAACCCTAACCCTAAACCTAACCCGCACCCTAACCCTAACCCGAACCCGAACACTAACCCTAAACCTAACCCTAAACCTAACCCTAACCCGAACCCTAACCCTAACCCAAAACCGAAACCTAAACTTAACCCTAACCCTAACCCTAACCCTAACCTCAACTCTAAACCTAACACAAACCCTAAAGCTAACCCGAACCCTAACCCTAACCCTAACCCTAACCCTAAACCTAACCCAAACCTGAACCCTAACACTAACCCGAACCCGAACCCTAACCCTAACCCGAACCCTAACGCGAACCCGAACCCTAACACTACCCGAAACCTAACCCTAACCCTAACCCGAGCCCGAACCCGAACCCTAACCCTAACCCTAACCCGAACCCTAACCCTAACACGAACCCTAACCATAACCCTAACCCGAACCCTAACCCTAACCCTAAACCGAACCCTAAACCTAACCCGAACCCTAACCCTAACCCGAACCCGAACCCGAACCCTAACCCTAACCCGAACCCTAAACCTAACACTAACCCTAACCCGAACCCTAACCCAAACCCGAACCCTAACCCGAAACCGAACCCTAACCCTAACCCGACCCCGAACCCTAACCCTAACCCTAACCCTACCCGAACCCTAACCCTAACCCGAACCCTACCCCTAACCCGAACCCGAACCCGAACCCTAACCCTAACACGAACCCTAACCCTAACCCTAACCCGAACCCTAATCCAAACCCGAACCCTAACCCTAACCCGAACCCTAACCCTAACCCTAACCCGAACCCTAAACAGAACCCTAACCCTAACACTAACCCCAACCCTAACCCGAACCCTAACCCGAACCATAACCCGAACCCTAACCCCTAACCCTAACCCGAACCCGAAACCTAACCCGAAACAGAACCCTAACCCTAACCCGAACCCGAACCCTAACCCTAACCCGAACCCGAAACCGAACCCGAACCCTAACCCTAACCCGAACCCTAACCCTAACCCTAACCCTAACCCGAACCCTAACCCTAACCCTACCCTAACCCTAATCCAAACCCTAACTCTAACCCGAACCCTAAACTGAACCCTAAACCGAACCCTAAACCGAACCCTAACCCTAACCCGAACCCTAACCCTAACCCTAACCCGAACCCTAACCCTAACCCTAACCCTAACCCGAACCCTAACCCTAACCCTACCCTAACCCTAATCCGAACCCTAACTCTAACCCGAACCCTAAACTGAACCCTAAACCGAACCCTAACCCTAAACCTAACCCTAACCCGAACCCGAACCCTAACCCTAACCCTAACCCGAACCCTAACCCTAACACGAACCCTAACCATAACCCTAACCCGAACCCTAACCCTAACCCTAATCGGAACCCTAACCCTAACACTAACCCTAACGCTAACACTAACCCCTAACCCTAACCTGAAACCTAACCCTAAACCTAACCCGAACCAGAACCCTAACCCCTAACCCTAACCCGAATCCGAACCCTAAACCTCACCCTAACCCTAACCCTAACCCTAACCCGAACACAAACCCTAACCCTAACCCGAACCCTAACCCTAACCCTAACCCGAACCCGAAACTTAACCCGAACCCTAACCCTAACCCTAACCCGAAACCAAACCCTAACACGAACCCTAAACCTAACCCTAACCCGAACCCTAAACCTAACCCTAACTCTAACCCTAAACCTAACCCTAACCCGAACCCTAACCCTAACCCGAACCCTAACCCGAAACCTAACCCTAACCCTAAACCTAACCCTAACCCGAACCCTAACCCGAACCCTAACCCGAACCCTAACCCTAACCCTAACTTGAACCCTAACCCTAACCCTAACCCTAACCCTAACCCGAACCCTAACCCTAACCCTAACCCGAACCCTAACCCGAACCCTAACCCTAACCCTAACCCTCACCCGAACCCTAACCCTAACCCTAAACCGAACCCTAACCCTAACCCTAACCCGAAACCGAACCCTAACCCGAACCCTAACCCTAACCCTAATCCGAACCCTAACCCTAACGCTAACCCTAACCCTACCCTAACACGAACCCTAACCCTAACCCGAACCCTAACCCTAACCCTAACACTAACCCGAACTTTAACCCGAACCCTAATCCTAACCCGAACCCTAACCCTAACCCTAACCCTAACCCGAACACTAACCCTAACCCGAACCCTAACCCTAAACCTAACCCTAACCCTAACCCGAACCGTAACCCTAACCCTAACCTAACCCTAATCCGAACCCTAACCCTAACCCTAACTCTAACACTAACACCAACCCCTAACCCTAACCCGAAACCTAACCCTAACGCTAACCCGAACTCGAACCCTAACACCTAACCCTAACCCGAACCCGAACCCTAAACCTAACCCTAACCCTAACCCTAACCCTAACCCGAACCCGAACCCTAACCCTAACCCGAACCCTAACCCCAACCCTAACCCGAACCCGAACCCTAACCCGAACCCTAACCTTAACCTTAACCCGAACCCAAACCCTAACACGAACCCTAACCCTAACCCGAACCCGAACCCTAACCCGAACCCTAACTCCAACCCTAACCCGAACCCGAACCCTAACCCGAACCCTAACCTTAACCTTAACCCGAACCCAAACCCTAACACTAACCCTAACCCTAACCTGAACCCTAACCCTAACCCTAACCCTAAACCTAACCCGCACCCTAACCCTAACCCGAACCCGAACACTAACCCTAACCCTAACCCTAAACCTAACCCTAACCCGAACCCTAACCCTAACCCAAAACCGAAACCTAACCCTAACCCTAATCCTAACCCTAATCCTAAACCCAACCCTAAACCTAACACTAACCCTAACGCTAACACGAACCCTAACCCTAACCCTAACCCTAACCCTAAACCTAACCCAAACCCGAACCCGAACCCTAACACTAACCCGAACCCAAACCCTAACCCTAACCCGAACTCTAACCCGAACCCGAACCCTAACCCTACACGAAACCGAACCCTAACACGAACCCGAACCCGAACCCGAACCCTAACCCTAACCCTAACCCGAACCCTAAACCTAACCCGAACCCTAACACTAACCCTAACCCGAACCCTAACCCTAACACTAAACCGAACCCTAAACCTAACCCGAACCCTAACCCTAACCCGAACACGAACTCGAACCCTAACCCTAAACTGAACCCTAACCCTAACCCTAACCCTAACCCGAACCCTAACCCAAACCCGTACCCTTACCCGAACCCGAACCCTAACCATAACCCGAAACTGATCCCTAACCCTAACCCGAACCCGAACCCTAACCATAACCCTAACCCGAACCCTAACCCTAACCCGAACCCTACCCCTAACCCGAACCCGAACCCGAACCCTAACCCTAACCCTAACCCTAACCCCAACCCTAACCCGAACCCTAACCCGAACCCTAACCCGAACCCAAAGCCCTAACCCTAACCCGAACCCGAACCCGAACCCTAACCCGATCCCTAACCCTAACCCTAACCCGAACCCTAACCCTAACCCGAACCCTAACCCTAACCATAACCCGAACACTAACCCTAAACCTAACCCAAACCCTAACCGTAACCCGAACACTAACCCTAACCCAAACCCTAACCCTAACCCGAACACTAAACCTAACCCTAACCCGAACCCTAACCCGATCCCTAACCCTAACCCTAACCTGAACACTAACCCCTAACCCTAACCCGAACCCGAAACCTAACACGAACCCTAACACTAACCCTAACCCGAACCATAACCCTAAACCTAACCCTAACCCTATCCCGAACCATAACCCGAACCCTAACCCTAACCCTAACCTGAACACTAACCCCTAACCCTAACCCGAACCCGAACCCTAACCCGAACCCTAACCCTAACCCTAAACCGAACCCTAACCCTAACCCGAACCCTAACCCGAAACCTAAACCTAACCCTAACCCTAACCCGAACCCTAACCCTAACCCGAACCCTAACCCGAACCCGAACCCTAACCCTAACCCTAACCCTAACCCGAACCTTATCCCGAACCCTAACCCTAACCCGAACCCTAACCTTAACCCTAACCCGAACACTAACCCTAACCCGATCCCTAACCCTAACCCTAACCCGAACACTAACCCTAACCCTAACCTAACCCTAATCCGAACCCTAAGCCTAACCCTAACACTAACCCTAACACCAACCCCTAACCCTAACCCGAAACCTAACCCTAACCTTAACCCGAACTCGAACCCTAACCCCTAACCCTAACCTGAACCCGAAACCTATACCTAACCCTAACCCTAACCTTAACCCTAACCCGAACCCGAATCCTAACCCTAACCCGAAACATAACCCCAACCCTAACCCGACCCGAACCCTAACACGAACCCTAACCTTAACCTTAACACGAACCCAAACCCTAACACGAAACCTAACCCTAACCCGAACCCGAACCCTAACCCTAACCCTAAACCTAACCCGCACCCTAACCCTAACCCGAACCCGAACACTATCCCTAACCCTAACCCTAAACCTAACCCTAACAAGAACCCTAACCCTAACCCCAAACCGAAACCTAACCCTAACCCTAACCCTAACCCTAACCCCAACCCTAAAACTAACACTAACCCTAACGCTAAACCGAACCCTAACCCTAACCCTAACCCTAACCCTAACCCGAACCCGAACCCTAACACTAACCCGAACCCGAACCCTAACCCTAACCCGAACCCTAACCCTAACCCGAAACCTAACCGGACCCGAAACATAACCCTAACCCTAACCCGAACCCGAACCCTAACCCTAACCCTAACACAAACCCTACCCTAACACGAACCCTAACCCTAACCCTAACCCGAAACCTAACCCTAACCCTAAACCGAACCCTAACCCTAACCCGAACCCTAACCCTAACCCGAAACCGAACCCGAAACCTCACTCTAACCCGAACCCTAAACCTAACCCGAACCCTAACACTAACCCTAACCCGAACCCTAACCCTAACCCTAACCCAAACCCTTACCGTAACCTGAACCCTAACCCTAACCCTAACACTAACCCTAACCCGAACCGTAACCCTAACCCTAACCCGAACCCTAACCCTAACCCGAACCCTAACCTGAACACTAACCCCTAACCCTAACCCTAACCCGAACCCGCCCCTAACCCGAACCCTAACACTCACCCTAACCCAAACCATAACCCTAACCCTAACCCTAACCCTATCCCAATCCCTAACCCTAACCCTAACCCTAACCCGAACCCTAACCCTAACCCTAACCTAAACCTAATCCGAACCCTAACCCTAACCCCAACACTAACCCTAACACCAACCCCTAAACCTAACCCGAAACCTAACCCTAACCCTAACCCGAACTCGAACCCTAACCCCTAACCCTAACCCGAACCAGAACCCTAAACCTAACCCTAAACCTAACCCTAACCCGAACCCGAACCCTAACCCTAAACCGAACCATAACCCCAACCCTAACCCGAACCCGAACCCTAACCCGAACCCTAACCTTAACCTTATCCCGAACCCAAACTCTAACACGAAACCTAACCCTAACCCGAACCCGAACCTTAACCCTAACCCTAAACCTAATCCGCACCCTAACCCTAACCCGAACCCGAACACTAACCCTAACCCTAACCCTAAACCTAACCCTAACCCGAACCCTAACCCTAACACAAAACCGAAACCTAACCCTAACCCTAACCCTAAACCTAACCCTAACCCCAAACCTAAACCTAACACTAACCCGAACGCTAACCCAAACCCTAACCCTAACCCGAACCCGAAACCTAACACTAACCCGAAACCGAACCCTAACCTTAACCCGAACCCTAACCCTAACCCGAACCCTAACCCTACCCGAAACCTAACCCTAACCCTAACCCGAACCCCAACCCTAACCCGAACCCTAAATTGAACCCCAACCATAACCCTAACCCGAACCCGAACCCGAACCCTAACCCTAACCCGAACCCTAACCCTAAACCCACCCTAACCCTAACCCTAACCCTAACCGGAACCCTAACCCTAAACCTAACCCGAACCCTAACCCGAACCCTAACACGAAACCTAAACCTAACCCTAACCCTAACCCTAACCCGAACCCTAAACCTACCCCTAACCTGAACCCTAACCGTAACCCGAACCCTAACCCTAACGCTAACCCGAACCCTAACCCTAACCCGAACCCGAACCCTAAAGCTAACCCGAAAACTAAACCGAACCCAACCCTAACCCGAACCCTACCCCTAACCCGAAACCTAACCCTAACCTTAAACCTAACCCGAAACCTAAACCTAACCCGAACCCTAAACCTAAACCTAACCCGAACCCTAACCCGAACCCTACCCCTAACCCTAACCTGAACCCTAACCCTAACCCGAACCCTAACCCTAACCCTACCGGAACCCTAACCCGAAACCTAAGCCTAACCCTAACCCTAAACCGAAACCTAAACCTAACCCGAACCCTAACCCGAACCCGAACCCTAACCCTAACCCAAACCCTAACCCGAACCTTAACCCGAACCCTAACCCTAACCCGAACCCTAACCATAACCCTAACCCTAACCCGAACACTAACCCTAACCCGAACACTAACCCTAAACCTAACCCTAACCCTAACCCGAACCCTAACCCTAACACTAACCTAACCCTTATCAGAAACCTAACCCTAACCCTAACTCTAACACTAACATCAACCCCTAACCCTAACCCGAAAACTAACCCTAACCCTAACCCGAACTCGAATCCTAACCCCTAACCCTAACCCGAACCCGAACCCTAAACCTAACCCTAACCCTAACACGAACCCGAACCCTAACCCTAACCCTAACCCGAACCCGAACCCTAACCCGAACCCGAAACCTAACCCTAACCCGAACCCGAACCCTAACCCGAACCCGAACCCTAACCCTAACCTGAACCCGAACCCTAACCCTAACCCGAACCCGAACCCGAAACCTAACCCTAACCCTAAACCGAACCCTAACACTAACCCTAACTCTAACACTAACCCGAACCCTAACCCTAACCCTAACCCGAACCCTAACCCTAACCCGAACCCAAACCCGAAACCTAACCCTAACCCTAACCCGAACCCTAACTCTAACCCTAAACCTAAACCTAACCCTAACCCCTAACCTTAACCCTAACCCTAACCCTAACCCTAAAACCTAACCCTAACCCTAACACTAACCTTAACACTAACCCGAACCCTAACTCTAACCCTAACCCGAACCCTAACCCGAACCCTAACACTTACCCTAACCCGAACCCTAACCCTAACCATAACCCGAATCCTAACCCGAACCCTAACCCTAACCCTAACCTGAACACTAACCCCTAACCCTAACCCGAACCCGAACCCTAACCCGAACCCTAACACTCACCCTAACCCAAACCATAACCCTAACCCTAACACTAACCCTAAACCGAACCCTAACCCGAACCCTAACCCTAACACTAACATGAACACTAACCCCTAACCCTAACCCTAACCCGAACCCGCCCCAAACCCGAACCCTAACACTCACCCTAACCCAAACCATAACCCTAACCCTAACCCTAACCCTATCCCGATCCCTAAACCTAACCCTAACCCTAACCCTAACCCGAACCCTAACCCTAACCCTAACCTAACCCTAATCCGAACCCTAACCCTAACCCCAACACTAACCCTAACACCAACCCCTAAACCTAACCCGAAACCTAACCCTAACCCTAACCCGAACTCGAACCCTAACCCCTAACCCTAACCCGAACCAGAACCCTAAACCTAACCCTAAACCTAACCCTAACCCGAACCCGAACCCTAACCCTAAACCGAACCATAACCCCAACCCTAACCCGAACCCGAACCCTAACCCGAACCCTAACCTTAACCTTATCCCGAACCCAAACTCTAACACGAAACCTAACCCTAACCCGAACCCGAACCTTAACCCTAACCCTAAACCTAATCCGCACCCTAACCCTAACCCGAACCCGAACACTAACCCTAACCCTAACCCTAAACCTAACTCTAACCCGAACCCTAACCCTAACACAAAACCGAAACCTAACCCTAACCCTAACCCTAAACCTAACCCTAACCCCAAACCTAAACCTAACACTAACCCGAACGCTAACCCAAACCCTAACCCTAACCCGAACCCGAAACCTAACACTAACCCGAAACCGAACCCTAACCCTAACCCGAACCCTAACCCTAACCCGAACCCTAACCCTACCCGAAACCTAACCCTAACCCTAACCCGAACCCGAACCCTAACCCGAACCCTAAATCGAACCCCAACCCTAACCCTAACCCGAACCCGAACCCGAACCCTAACCCTAACCCGAACCCTAACCCTAAACCCACCCTAACCCTAACCCTAACCCTAACCGGAACCCTAACCCTAAACCTAACCCGAACCCTAACCCGAACCCTAACACGAAACCTAACCCTAACCCTAACCCTAACCCTAACCCGAACCCTAAACCTACCCCTAACCTGAACCCTAACCGTAACCCGAACCCTAACCCTAACGCTAACCCGAACCCTAACCCTAACCCGAACCCGAACCCTAAAGCTAACCCGAAAACTAAACCGAACCCAACCCTAACCCGAACCCTACCCCTAACCCGAAACCTAACCCTAACCTTAAACCTAACCCGAAACCTAAACCTAACCCGAACCCTAAACCTAAACCTAACCCGAACCCTAACCCGAACCCTACCCCTAACCCTAACCTGAACCCTAACCCTAACCCGAACCCTAACCCTAACCCTAACCGGAACCCTAACCCGAAACCTAAGCCTAACCCTAACCCTAAACCGAAACCTAAACCTAACCCGAACCCTAACCCGAACCCGAACCCTAACCCTAACCCAAACCCTAACCCGAACCTTAACCCGAACCCTAACCCTAACCCGAACCCTAACCATAACCCTAACCCTAACCCGAACACTAACCCTAACCCGAACACTAACCCTAACCCTAACCCTAACCCTAACCCGAACCCTAACCCTAACACTAACCTAACCCTTATCAGAACCCTAACCCTAACCCTAACTCTAACACTAACATCAACCCCTAACCCTAACCCGAAAACTAACCCTAACCCTAACCCGAACTCGAATCCTAACCCCTAACCCTAACCCGAACCCGAACCCTAAACCTAACCCTAACCCTAACACGAACCCGAACCCTAACCCTAACCCGAACCCTAACCCCAACCCTAACCCGAACCCGAACCCTAACCCGAACCCTAACCTTAACCTTAACCCGAACCCAAACCCTAACACGAACCCTAACCCTAACCCGAACCCGAACCCTAACCCTAACCCTAAACCTAACCCGCACCCTGACCCTAACCCAAACCCGAACACTAACCCTAACCCTAACCCTAAACCTAACCCTAACCCGAACCCTAACCCTAACCCAAAACCGAAACCTAAACCTAACCCTAACCCTAACCCTAACCCTCACCCTAACCTCAACCCTAAACCTAACACAAACCCTAAAGCTAACCAGAAACCTAACCCTAACCCTAACCCTAACACTAAACCTAACCCAAACCCGAACCCTAACACTAACCCGAACCCGAACCCTAACCCTAACCCGAACCCTAACCCGAACCCGAACCCTAACCCTACCCGAAACCTAACCCTAACCCTAACCCGAGCCCGAACCCGAACCCTAACCCTAAACCTAACCCGAACCCTAACCCTAACACGAACCCTAACCCTAACCCTAACCCGAACCCTAACCCTAACCCTTAACCGAACCCTAAACCTAACCCGAACCTTAACCCTAACCCGAACCCGAACCCGAACCCTAACCCTAACCCGAACCCTAACCCTAACATAACCCGAACCCTACCCCTAACCCGAACCCGAACCCGAACCCTAACCCTAACACGAACCCTAACCCTAACCCGAACCATAACCCAAACCCGAACCCTAACCCGAACCCGAACCCTAACCCTAACCCTAACCCGAACCCTAAACCGAACCCTAACCCTAACACTAACCCCAACCCTAACCCGAACCCTAACCCGAACCATAACCCGAAACCTAACCCCTAACCCTAACCCGAACCCGAAACCTAACCCGAAACAGAACCCTAACCCTAACCCGAACCCGAACCCTAACCCTAACCCGAACCCGAAACCGAACCCGAACCCTAACCCTAAACCGAACCCTAACCCTAACCCTAACCCTAACCCGAACCCTAACCCTAACCCTACCCTAACCCTAATCCGAACCCTAACTCTAACCCGAACCCTAAACTGAACCCTAAACCGAACCCTAACCCTAACCCTAACCCTAACCCGAACCCTAAATCTAACCCTAAACCTAACCCTAACCCTAACCCGAACACTAAACATAACCCGAACCCTAATCCTAACCCTAACCCAAACCCTAACCCTTACCCTAACACTAACCCTAACCCCTAACCCTAACCCGAACACTAAACATAACCCGAAACGTAACCCTAACCCTAACCCGAACCCTAAATCTAACCCTAACTCGAACCCTAACCCGAACCCTAACCCTAACCCGAACCCTAACCCCAACTCTAACTCGACCCTAACCCTAATCCCTAAACCTAACCCGAAACCTAAACCTAACCCGAACCCGTACCTGAACCCTAACCCTAACCCGAACCCGAACCCTAACCCGAACCCTAGCCCGAATCCTAACCCGAACCCTAACCCTAACCCTAACCCGAACACTAACACTAATCCTAACTCTAACCCAAACCCTAACCCGAACCCTAACTCGAACCCAAACCCTAACCCGAACCCTATGCCGAACCGTAACCCGAACCCTAACCCTAACCCTAAACCGAAACCTAACCCTAACCCGAACCCGAACCCTAACCCTAACCCGAAACCTAAACCGAACCCAACCCTAACCCGAACCCTAACCCTAAACCGAAACCTAACCCTAACCTTAAACCTAACCCGAAACCTAAACCTAACACGAACCCTAACCCTAAAACTAACCCGAACCCTAACCCTAACCCTAAACCGAACCCTAACCCTAACCCTAACCCGAACCCTAACCCTAACCCAACCCTAACCCTAACCCTAACCCGAACCCTAAACCTAACCCTAACCCAAACCCTAACCGTAACCCGAACCCTAACCCTAACCCTAACCCTAACCCTAACCCGAACCCTAACCCTAACCCTAACCCGAACCCTAACACGAACCCTAAACCTAACCCT
>JAVLSZ010000077.1:1340000-1342500 GCA_032313775.1 Urocyon cinereoargenteus | reverse complement strand
TAACCCTAACCCTAACCCTAACATGAACCCTAACCCTAACCCTAACCCGAAACCTAACCCGAACCCTACCCCGAACCCTAACCCTAACCCTAACCTGAACATTAACCCCTAACCCTAACCTGAACCCGAACCCTAACCCGAACGCTAACACTCACCCTAACCCGAACCATAACCCTAAACCTAACCCTAACCCTAACCCGAACCCTAACCCGAACCCTAACCCTAACCCTAACCTGAACACTAACCCCTAACCCTAACCCGAACCCGAACCCTACCGAACCCTAAACCTAACCCTAAACCGAACCCTAAACCTAACCCGAACCCTAACCCGAAACTTAACCTAACACTAACCCTAACCCTAACCCGAACCCTAACCCTAACCCGAACCCTAACCCGAACCCGAACCCTAACCCTAACCCTAACCCTAACCCGAACCTTAACCCGAACCCTAACCCTAACTCGAACCCTAACCATAACCCTAACCCTAACCCGAACACTAACCCTATCCCGATCCCTAACCCTAAACCTAACCCTAACCGTAAACCGAACCCTAACCCAAACCCTAACCTAAACTTAATCCGAACCCTAACCCTAACCCTAACACTAACCCTAACACCAACCCCTAACCCTAACCCGAAACCTAACACTAACCCTAAACCGAACTCGAACCCTAACCCCTAACCCTAACCCGAACCCGAACCCTAAACCTAACCCTAACCCTAAACCTAACCCTAAACCTAACCCTAACCCGAACCCTAACCCTAACCCAAAACCGAAACCTAACCCTAACCCGAACCCTGACCCGAACCCTAACCCGAACCCAAAGCGCTAACCCTAACCCGAACCCGAACCCTAACCCGAACCCGAACCCTAACCCTAACCCGAACCCGAACCCTAACCCTAACCCTAACCCGAAACCGAACCCTAACCCTAACCCTAACCCGAACCCTAACCCTAACCCTAACCCTAACCCTAACCCGAACCCTAACCCTAACTCTACCCTAACCCTAACCCGAACCCTAACTCTAGCCCGAACCGTAAACTGAACCCTAACCCGAATCCTAACCCTAACCCTAACCCTAAACCTAACCCGCACCCTAACCCTAACCCGAACCAGAACACTAACCCTAACCCTAACCCTAAACCTAACCCTAACACGAACCCTAACCCTAACCCCAAACCGAAACCTAACCCTAACCCTAACCCTAACCCTAACCCCAACCCTAAACCTAACACTAACCCTAACGCTAAACCGAACCCTAACCCTAACCCTAACCCTAACCCTAACCCTAACCCTAACCCGAACCCGAACCCTAACACTAACCCGAACCCGAACCCTAACCCTAACCCGAACCCTAACCCTAACCCGAAACCTAACCGTACCCGAAACATAACCCTTACCCTAACCCGAACCCGAACCCTAACCCTAACCCTAACACGAACCCTACCCTAACACGAACCCTAACCCTAACCCTAACCCGAAACCTAACCCTAACCCTAAACCGAACCCTAACCCTAACTCGAACCCTAACCCTAACCCGAAACCGAACCCGAACCCTCACTCTAACCCGAACCCTAACCCTAACCCGAACCCTAACCCTCACCCTAACCCGAACCCTAACCCTAACCCTAACCCAAACCCTTACCGTAACCCGAACCCTAACCCTAACCCTAACCCTAACATGAACCCTAACCCTAACCCTAACCCGAAACCTAACCCGAACCCTACCCCGAACCCTAACCCTAACCCTAACCTGAACATTAACCCCTAACCCTAACCTGAACCCGAACCCTAACCCGAACGCTAACACTCACCCTAACCCGAACCATAACCCTAAACCTAACCCTCACCCGAACCCTAACCCTAACCCGAACCCTAACCCTAACCCTAACCCGAACCCTAACACGAACCCTAAACCTAACCCTAACCTGAACACTAACCCCTAACCCTAACCCTAACCCGAACCCTAACCCTAACCCGAACCTTAACCCGAACCCTAACCCTAACCCGAACCCTAACTCTAACCCTAACCCTAACCCGAACACTAACCCTAAACCGAACCCTAACCCTAACACTAACCCTAACACTAACCCGAACCGTAACCCTAACCCTAACCTAACCCTAATCCGAACCCTAACCCTAACCCTAACCCTAACGCTAACACTAACCCCTAACCCTAACCCGAAACCTAACCCTAACCCTAACCCCAACCAGAACCCTAACCCCTAACCCTAACCCGAATCCGAACCCTAAACCTCACCCTAACCCTAACCCTAACCCTAACCCGAACACAAACCCTAACCCTAACCCGAACCCTAACCCTAACCCTAACCCGAACCCGAAACTTAACCCGAACCCTAACCCTAACCCTAACCCGAACCCAAACCCTAACACGAACCCTAAACCTAACCCTAACCCGAACCCTAAACCTAACCCTAACTCTAACCCTAAACCTAACCCTAACCCGAACCCTAACCCTAACCCGAACCCTCACCCGAA
>JAVLSZ010000077.1:1325000-1335000 GCA_032313775.1 Urocyon cinereoargenteus | reverse complement strand
CCTAACCCTAAACCTAACCCTAACCGTAAACCGAACCCTAACCCAAACCCTAACCTAAACTTAATCCGAACCCTAACCCTAACCCTAACACTAACCCTAACACCAACCCCTAACCCTAACCCGAAACCTAACCCTAACCCTAACCCGAACTCGAACCCTAACCCCTAACCCTAACCCGAACCCGAACCCTAAACCTAACCCTAACCCTAAACCTAACCCTAAACCTAACCCTAACCCGAACCCTAACCCTAACCCAAAACCGAAACCTAACCCTAACCCGAACCCTGACCCGAACCCTAACCCGAACCCAAAGCGCTAACCCTAACCCGAACCCGAACCCTAACCCGAACCCGAACCCTAACCCTAACCCGAACCCGAACCCTAACCCTAACCCTAACCCGAAACCGAACCCTAACCCTAACCCTAACCCGAACCCTAACCCTAACCCTAACCCTAACCCTAACCCGAACCCTAACCCTAACTCTACCCTAACCCTAACCCGAACCCTAACTCTAGCCCGAACCGTAAACTGAACCCTAACCCGAATCCTAACCCTAACCCTAACCCTAAACCTAACCCGCACCCTAACCCTAACCCGAACCAGAACACTAACCCTAACCCTAACCCTAAACCTAACCCTAACACGAACCCTAACCCTAACCCCAAACCGAAACCTAACCCTAACCCTAACCCTAACCCTAACCCCAACCCTAAACCTAACACTAACCCTAACGCTAAACCGAACCCTAACCCTAACCCTAACCCTAACCCTAACCCTAACCCTAACCCGAACCCGAACCCTAACACTAACCCGAACCCGAACCCTAACCCTAACCCGAACCCTAACCCTAACCCGAAACCTAACCGTACCCGAAACATAACCCTTACCCTAACCCGAACCCGAACCCTAACCCTAACCCTAACACGAACCCTACCCTAACACGAACCCTAACCCTAACCCTAACCCGAAACCTAACCCTAACCCTAAACCGAACCCTAACCCTAACTCGAACCCTAACCCTAACCCGAAACCGAACCCGAACCCTCACTCTAACCCGAACCCTAACCCTAACCCGAACCCTAACCCTCACCCTAACCCGAACCCTAACCCTAACCCTAACCCAAACCCTTACCGTAACCCGAACCCTAACCCTAACCCTAACACTAACCCTAACCCGAACCGTAACCCTAACCCTAACCCGAACCCTAACCCTAACACGAACCCTAACCCTAAGCCGAATCCGAACCCGAACCCTAACCCTAACACGAACCCTAACCCTAACCCTAACCCGAACCCTAAACCAAACCCGAACCCGAACCCTAACCCTAACCCGAACCCGAACCTAACCCTAAACTAACCCTAACCCTAACCCGAACCCTAACCCTAACCCTAACCCTAACCCCAACCCTAACCCGAAACCTAACCCGAACCATAACCCGAACCGTAACCCCTAATCCTAACCGGAACCCGAACCCTAACCCGAACCCGAACCCTAACCCTAACCTGAACCCGAACCCTAACCCTAACACTAACCCGAACCCGAAACCTAACCCGAACCCGAACCCTAACCCTAACCCGAACCCGAACCCTAACCCGAACCCGAACCCTAACCCTAACCTGAACCCGAACCATAACCCTAACCCGAAATCGAACCCGAAACCTAACCCTAACACTAACCCGAACCCTAACACTAACCCTAACCCTAACACTAACCCGAACCCTAACCCTAACCCTAACCCGAACCCTAACCCTAACCCGAACCCTAACCCTAACCCGAAAACTAAACCTAACCCTAACCCGAAACCTAACCCTAACCCTAACCCGAACCCTAACCCTAACCCTAACCCAAACCCGAAACCTAACCCTAACCCTAACCCGAACCCTAACTCTAACCCTAAACCTAAACCTAACCCTAACCCCTAACCTTAACCCTAACCCTAACCCTAACCCTAAAACCTAACCCTAACCCTAACCCTAACCTTAACACTAACCCGAACCCTAACTCTAACCCTAACCCGAACCCTAACCCGAACCCTAACACTAACCCTAACCCGAACCCTAACCCTAACCATAACCCGAATCCTAACCCGAACCCTAACCCTAACCCTAACCTGAACACTAACCCCTAACCCTAACCCGAACCCGAACCCTAACCCGAACCCTAACACTCACCCTAACCCAAACCATAACCCTAACCCTAACCCTAACCCTAAACCGAACCCTAACCCGAACCCTAACCCTAACACTAAACTGAACACTAACCCCTAACCCTAACCCGAACTCGAACCCTAAACCGAACCCTAACCCTAACCCTAAACCGAACACTAACCCTAACCCGAACCCTAACCCGAAACCTAACCCTAACACTAACCTGAACACTAACCCCTAATCCTAACCCGAACTCGAACCCTAAACCGAACCCTAACCCTAACCCTAAACCGAACCCTAACCCTAAACCGAACCCTAACCCTAACCCGAACCCTAACCATAACCCTAACCCTAACCCGAACACTAACCCTATCCCGATCCCTAACCCTAACCCTAACCCTAACCCTAACCCAAACCCTAACCCTAACCCTAACCTAACCCTAATCCGAACCCTAACCCTAACCCCAACACTAGCCCTAACACCAACCCCTAACCCTAACCCGAAACCTAACCCTAACCCTAACCCGAACTCGAACCCTAACCCCTAACCCTAACCCGAACCCGAACCCTAAACCTAACCCTAAACCTAACCCTAACCCGAACCCGAACCCTAAACCTAACCCTAAACCTAACCCTAACCCGAACCCGAATCCTAACCCTAACCCGAACCATAACCCCAACCCTAACCCGACCCGAACCCTAACACGAACCCTAACCTTAACCTTAACACGAACCCAAACCCTAACACGAAACCTAACCCTAACCCGAACCCGAACCCTAACCCTAACCCTAAACCTAACCCGCACCCTAACCCTAACCCGAACCAGAACACTAACCCTAACCCTAACCCTAAACCTAACCCTAACACGAACCCTAACCCTAACCCCAAACCGAAACCTAACCCTAACCCTAACCCTAACCCTAACCCCAACCCTAAACCTAACACTAACCCTAACGCTAAACCGAACCCTAACCCTAACCCTAACCCTAACCCTAACCCGAACCCGAACCCTAACACTAACCCAAACCCTAACCGTAACCCGAACCCTAACCCTAACCCTAACCCTAACATGAACCCTAACCCTAACCCTAACCCGAAACCTAACCCGAACCCTACCCCGAACCCTAACCCTAACCCTAACCTGAACATTAACCCCTAACCCTAACCTGAACCCGAACCCTAACCCGAACGCTAACACTCACCCTAACCCGAACCATAACCCTAAACCTAACCCTAACCCTAACCCGAACCCTAACCCGAACCCTAACCCTAACCCTAACCTGAACACTAACCCCTAACCCTAACCCGAACCCGAACCCTACCGAACCCTAAACCTAACCCTAAACCGAACCCTAAACCTAACCCGAACCCTAACCCGAAACTTAACCTAACACTAACCCTAACCCTAACCCGAACCCTAACCCTAACCCGAACCCTAACCCGAACCCGAACCCTAACCCTAACCCTAACCCTAACCCGAACCTTAACCCGAACCCTAACCCTAACTCGAACCCTAACCATAACCCTAACCCTAACCCGAACACTAACCCTATCCCGATCCCTAACCCTAAACCTAACCCTAACCGTAAACCGAACCCTAACCCAAACCCTAACCTAAACTTAATCCGAACCCTAACCCTAACCCTAACACTAACCCTAACACCAACCCCTAACCCTAACTCGAAACCTAACCCTAACCCTAACCCGAACTCGAACCCTAACCCCTAACCCTAACCCGAACCCGAACCCTAAACCTAACCCTAACCCTAAACCTAACCCTAAACCTAACCCTAACCCGAACCCTAACCCTAACCCAAAACCGAAACCTAACCCTAACCCGAACCCTGACCCGAACCCTAACCCGAACCCAAAGCGCTAACCCTAACCCGAACCCGAACCCTAACCCGAACCCGAACCCTAACCCTAACCCGAACCCGAACCCTAACCCTAACCCTAACCCGAAACCGAACCCTAACCCTAACCCTAACCCGAACCCTAACCCTAACCCTAACCCTAACCCTAACCCGAACCCTAACCCTAACTCTACCCTAACCCTAACCCGAACCCTAACTCTAGCCCGAACCGTAAACTGAACCCTAACCCGAATCCTAACCCTAACCCTAACCCTAAACCTAACCCGCACCCTAACCCTAACCCGAACCAGAACACTAACCCTAACCCTAACCCTAAACCTAACCCTAACACGAACCCTAACCCTAACCCCAAACCGAAACCTAACCCTAACCCTAACCCTAACCCTAACCCCAACCCTAAACCTAACACTAACCCTAACGCTAAACCGAACCCTAACCCTAACCCTAACCCTAACCCTAACCCTAACCCTAACCCGAACCCGAACCCTAACACTAACCCGAACCCGAACCCTAACCCTAACCCGAACCCTAACCCTAACCCGAAACCTAACCGTACCCGAAACATAACCCTTACCCTAACCCGAACCCGAACCCTAACCCTAACCCTAACACGAACCCTACCCTAACACGAACCCTAACCCTAACCCTAACCCGAAACCTAACCCTAACCCTAAACCGAACCCTAACCCTAACTCGAACCCTAACCCTAACCCGAAACCGAACCCGAACCCTCACTCTAACCCGAACCCTAACCCTAACCCGAACCCTAACCCTCACCCTAACCCGAACCCTAACCCTAACCCTAACCCAAACCCTTACCGTAACCCGAACCCTAACCCTAACCCTAACACTAACCCTAACCCGAACCGTAACCCTAACCCTAACCCGAACCCTAACCCTAACACGAACCCTAACCCTAAGCCGAATCCGAACCCGAACCCTAACCCTAACACGAACCCTAACCCTAACCCTAACCCGAACCCTAAACCAAACCCGAACCCGAACCCTAACCCTAACCCGAACCCGAACCTAACCCTAAACTAACCCTAACCCTAACCCGAACCCTAACCCTAACCCTAACCCTAACCCCAACCCTAACCCGAAACCTAACCCGAACCATAACCCGAACCGTAACCCCTAATCCTAACCGGAACCCGAACCCTAACCCGAACCCGAACCCTAACCCTAACCTGAACCCGAACCCTAACCCTAACACTAACCCGAACCCGAAACCTAACCCGAACCCGAACCCTAACCCTAACCCGAACCCGAACCCTAACCCGAACCCGAACCCTAACCCTAACCTGAACCCGAACCACAACCCTAACCCGAAATCGAACCCGAAACCTAACCCTAACACTAACCCGAACCCTAACACTAACCCTAAACCTAACACTAACCCGAACCCTAACCCTAACCCTAACCCGAACCCTAACCCTAACCCGAACCCTAACCCTAACCCGAAAACTAAACCTAACCCTAACCCGAAACCTAACCCTAACCCTAACCCGAACCCTAACCCTAACCCTAACCCAAACCCGAAACCTAACCCTAACCCTAACCCGAACCCTAACTCTAACCCTAAACCTAAACCTAACCCTAACCCCTAACCTTAACCCTAACCCTAACCCTAACCCTAAAACCTAACCCTAACCCTAACCCTAACCTTAACACTAACCCGAACCCTAACTCTAACCCTAACCCGAACCCTAACCCGAACCCTAACACTAACCCTAACCCGAACCCTAACCCTAACCATAACCCGAATCCTAACCCGAACCCTAACCCTAACCCTAACCTGAACACTAACCCCTAACCCTAACCCGAACCCGAACCCTAACCCGAACCCTAACACTCACCCTAACCCAAACCATAACCCTAACCCTAACCCTAACCCTAAACCGAACCCTAACCCGAACCCTAACCCTAACACTAAACTGAACACTAACCCCTAACCCTAACCCGAACTCGAACCCTAAACCGAACCCTAACCCTAACCCTAAACCGAACACTAACCCTAACCCGAACCCTAACCCGAAACCTAACCCTAACACTAACCTGAACACTAACCCCTAACCCTAACCCGAACTCGAACCCTAAACCGAACCCTAACCCTAACCCTAAACCGAACCCTAACCCTAAACCGAACCCTAACCCTAACCCAAACCCTAACCATAACCCTAACCCTAACCCGAACACTAACCCTATCCCGATCCCTAACCCTAACCCTAACCCTAACCCTAACCCAAACCCTAACCCTAACCCTAACCTAACCCTAATCCGAACCCTAACCCTAACCCCAACACTAACCCTAACACCAACCCCTAACCCTAACCCGAAACCTAACCCTAACCCTAACCCGAACTCGAACCCTAACCCCTAACCCTAACCCGAACCCGAACCCTAAACCTAACCCTAAACCTAACCCTAACCCGAACCCGAACCCTAAACCTAACCCTAAACCTAACCCTAACCCGAACCCGAATCCTAACCCTAACCCGAACCATAACCCCAACCCTAACCCGACCCGAACCCTAACACGAACCCTAACCTTAACCTTAACACGAACCCAAACCCTAACACGAAACCTAACCCTAACCCGAACCCGAACCCTAACCCTAACCCTAAACCTAACCCGCACCCTAACCCTAACCCGAACCAGAACACTAACCCTAACCCTAACCCTAAACCTAACCCTAACACGAACCCTAACCCTAACCCCAAACCGAAACCTAACCCTAACCCTAACCCTAACCCTAACCCCAACCCTAAACCTAACACTAACCCTAACGCTAAACCGAACCCTAACCCTAACCCTAACCCTAACCCTAACCCGAACCCGAACCCTAACACTAACCCGAACCCGAACCCTAACCCTAACCCGAACCCTAACCCTAACCCGAAACCTAACCGTACCCGAAACATAACCCTAACCCTAACCCGAACCCGAACCCTAACCCTAACCCTAACACGAACCCTACCCTAACACGAACCCTAACCCTAACCCTAACCCGAAACCTAACCCTAACCCTAAACCGAACCCTAACCCTAACTCGAACCCTAACCCTAACCCGAAACCGAACCCGAACCCTCACTCTAACCCGAAACCTAACCCTAACCCGAACCCTAACCCTAACCCTAACCCGAACCCTAACCCTAACCCTAACCCAAACCCTTACCGTAACCCGAACCCTAACCCTAACCCTAACACTAACCCTAACCCGAACCGTAACCCTAACCCTAACCCGAACCCTAACCCTAACACGAACCCTAACCCTAAGCCGAATCCGAACCCGAACCCTAACCCTAACACGAACCCTAACCCTAACCCTAAACCGAACCCTAACCCAAACCCGAACCCGAACCATAACCCTAACCCGAACCCGAACCTAACCCTAAACTAACCCTAACCCTAACCCGAACCCTAACCCTAACCCTAACCCTAACCCCAACCCTAACCCGAAACCTAACCCGAACCATAACCCGAACCGTAACCCCTAACCCTAACCGGAACCCGAACCCTAACCCGAACCCGAACCCTAACCCTAACCTGAACCCGAACCCTAACCCTAACCCTAACCCGAAGCCGAACCGTAACCCGAACCCGAACCCTAACACTAACCCGAACCCGAACCCTAACCCGAACCCGAACCCTAATCCTAACCTGAACCCGAACCCTAACCCTAACCCGAACCCGAACCCGAAACCTAACCCTAACCCTAACCCGAACCCTAACACTAACCCTAACCCTAACACTAACCCGAACCCTAACCCTAACCCTAACCCGAACCCTAACCCTAACCCGAACCCTAACCCTAACCCGAAAACTAAACCTAACCCTAACCTGAAACCTAATCCTAACCCTAACCCGAACCCTAACCCTAAACCTAACCCAAACCCGAAACCTAACCCTAACCCTAACCCGAACCCTAACTCTAACCCTAAACCTAAACCTAACCCTAACCCCTAACCTTAACCCTAACCCTAACCCTAACCCTAAAACCTAACCCTAACCCTAACCCTAACCTTAACACTAACCCGAACCCTAACTCTAACCCTAACCCGAACCCTAACCCGAACCCTAACACTAACCCTAACCCGAACCCTAACCCTAACCATAACCCGAATCCTAACCCGAACCCTAACCCTAACCCTAACCTGAACACTAACCCCTAACCCTAACCCGAACCCGAACCCTAACCCGAACCCTAACACTCACCCTAACCCAAACCATAACCCTAACCCTAACCCTAACCCTAAACCGAACCCTAACCCGAACCCTAACCCTAACACTAACCTGAACACTAACCCCTAACCCTAACCCGAACTCGAACCCTAAACCGAACCCTAACCCTAACCCTAAACCGAACCCTAACCCTAACCCGAACCCTAACCCGAAACCTAACCCTAACACTAACCTGAACACTAACCCCTAACCCTAACCCGAACTCGAACCCTAAACCGAACCCTAACCCTAACCCTAAACCGAACCCTAACCCTAAACCGAACCCTAACCCTAACCCGAACCCTAACCATAACCCTAACCCTAACCCGAACACTAACCCTATCCCGATCCCTAAACCTAACCCTAACCCTAACCCTAACCCGAACCCTAACCCTAACCCTAACCTAACCCTAATCCGAACCCTAACCCTAACCCCAACACTAACCCTAACACCAACCCCTAACCCTAACCCGAAACCTAACCCTAACCCTAACCCGAACTCGAACCCTAACCCCTAACCCTAACCCGAACCCGAACCCTAAACCTAACCCTAAACCTAACCCTAACCCGAACCCGAACCCTAACCCTAACCCGAACCATAACCCCAACCCTAACCCGAACCCGAACCCTAACCCGAACCCTAAACTTAACCTTATCCCGAACCCAAACTCTAACACGAAACCTAACCCTAACCCGAACCCGAACCCTAACCCTAACCCTAAATCTAACCCGCACCCTAACCCTAACCCGAAACCGAACACTAACCCTAACCCTAACCCTAAACCTAACCCTAACCCGAACCCTAACCCTAACACAAAACCGAAACCTAACCCTAACCCTAACCCTAAACCTAACCTTAACCCCAAACCTAAACCTAACACTAACCCGAACGCTAACCAAAACCCTAACCCTAACCCGAACCCTAAACCTAACACTAACCCGAAAACGAACACTAACCCTAACCCGAACCCTAACCCTAAGCCGAACCCTAACCCTACCCGAAACCTAACCCTAACCCTAACCCGAACCCGAACCCTAACCCGAACCCTAAATCGAACCCCAACCCTAACCCTAACCCGAACCCGAACCCGAACCCTAACCCTAACCCGAACCCTAACCCTAAACCCACCCTAACCCTAACCCTAACCCTAACCGGAACCCTAACCCTAAACCTAACCCGAACCCTAACCCGAACCCTAACACAAACCCTAACCCTAACCCTAACCCTAACCCTAACCCTAACCCGAACCCTAACCCTACCCCTAACCTGAACCCTAACCGTAACCCGAACCCTAACCCTAACCCTAACGCGAACCCTAAACCTAACCCAAACCCGAACCCTAAAGCTAACCCGAAAACTAAACCGAACCCAACCCTAACCCGAACCCTAACCCTAACCCGAAACCTAACCCTAACCTTAAACCTAACCCGAAACCTAAACCTAACCCGAACCCTACCCCTAACCCTAACCTGAACCCTAACCCTAACCCGAACCCTAACCCTAACCCTAAACCGAACCCTAACCCGAAACCTAACCCTAACCCTAACCCTAAACCGAAACCTAACCCTAACCCGAACCCTAACCCGAACCCGAACCCTAACCCTAACCCAAACCCTAACCCGAACCTTAACCCGAACCCTAACCCTAACCCGAACCCTAACCATAACCCTAAACCTAACCCGAACACTAACCCTAACCCGAACCCTAACCCTAACCCTAACCCTAACCCGAACCCTAACCCTAACACTAA
>JAVLSZ010000077.1:1295000-1322500 GCA_032313775.1 Urocyon cinereoargenteus | reverse complement strand
CTAACCCTAACCCTAAACCTAACCCTAACACGAACCCTAACCCTAACCCCAAACCGAAACCTAACCCTAACCCTAACCCTAACCCTAACCCCAACCCTAAACCTAACACTAACCCTAACGCTAAACCGAACCCTAACCCTAACCCTAACCCTAACCCTAACCCTAACCCGAACCCGAACCCTAACACTAACCCGAACCCGAACCCTAACCCTAACCCGAACCCTAACCCTAACCCGAAACCTAACCGTACCCGAAACATAACCCTTACCCTAACCCGAACCCGAACCCTAACCCTAACCCTAACACGAACCCTACCCTAACACGAACCCTAACCCTAACCCTAACCCGAAACCTAACCCTAACCCTAAACCGAACCCTAACCCTAACTCGAACCCTAACCCTAACCCGAAACCGAACCCGAACCCTCACTCTAACCCGAACCCTAACCCTAACCCGAACCCTAACCCTCACCCTAACCCGAACCCTAACCCTAACCCTAACCCAAACCCTTACCGTAACCCGAACCCTAACCCTAACCCTAACACTAACCCTAACCCGAACCGTAACCCTAACCCTAACCCGAACCCTAACCCTAACACGAACCCTAACCCTAAGCCGAATCCGAACCCGAACCCTAACCCTAACACGAACCCTAACCCTAACCCTAACCCGAACCCTAAACCAAACCCGAACCCGAACCCTAACCCTAACCCGAACCCGAACCTAACCCTAAACTAACCCTAACCCTAACCCGAACCCTAACCCTAACCCTAACCCTAACCCCAACCCTAACCCGAAACCTAACCCGAACCATAACCCGAACCGTAACCCCTAATCCTAACCGGAACCCGAACCCTAACCCGAACCCGAACCCTAACCCTAACCTGAACCCGAACCCTAACCCTAACACTAACCCGAACCCGAAACCTAACCCGAACCCGAACCCTAACCCTAACCCGAACCCGAACCCTAACCCGAACCCGAACCCTAACCCTAACCTGAACCCGAACCATAACCCTAACCCGAAATCGAACCCGAAACCTAACCCTAACACTAACCCGAACCCTAACACTAACCCTAACCCTAACACTAACCCGAACCCTAACCCTAACCCTAACCCGAACCCTAACCCTAACACGAACCCTAACCCTAACCCGAAAACTAAACCTAACCCTAACCCGAAACCTAACCCTAACCCTAACCCGAACCCTAACCCTAACCCTAACCCAAACCCGAAACCTAACCCTAACCCTAACCCGAACCCTAACTCTAACCCTAAACCTAAACCTAACCCTAACCCCTAACCTTAACCCTAACCCTAACCCTAACCCTAAAACCTAACCCTAACCCTAACCCTAACCTTAACACTAACCCGAACCCTAACTCTAACCCTAACCCGAACCCTAACCCGAACCCTAACACTAACCCTAAACCGAACCCTAACCCTAACCATAACCCGAATCCTAACCCGAACCCTAACCCTAACCCTAACCTGAACACTAACCCCTAACCCTAACCCGAACCCGAACCCTAACCCGAACCCTAACACTCACCCTAACCCAAACCATAACCCTAACACTAACCCTAACCCTAAACCGAACCCTAACCCGAACCCTAACCCTAACACTAAACTGAACACTAACCCCTAACCCTAACCCGAACTCGAACCCTAAACCGAACCCTAACCCTAACCCTAAACCGAACACTAACCCTAACCCGAACCCCAACCCGAAACCTAACCCTAACACTAACCTGAACACTAACCCCTAATCCTAACCCGAACTCGAACCCTAAACTGAACCCTAACCCTAACCCTAAACCGAACCCTAACCCTAAACCGAACCCTAACCCTAACCCGAACCCTAACCATAACCCTAACCCTAACCCGAACACTAACCCTATCCCGATCCCTAACCCTAACCCTAACCCTAACCCTAACCCAAACCCTAACCCTAACCTTAACCTAACCCTAATCCGAACCCTAACCCTAACCCCAACACTAACCCTAACACCAACCCCTAACCCTAACCCGAAACCTAACCCTAACCCTAACCCGAACTCGAACCCTAACCCCTAACCCTAACCCGAACCCGAACCCTAAACCTAACCCTAAACCTAACCCTAACCCGAACCCGAACCCTAAACCTAACCCTAAACCTAACCCTAACCCGAACCCGAATCCTAACCCTAACCCGAACCATAACCCCAACCCTAACCCGACCCGAACCCTAACACGAACCCTAACCTTAACCTTAACACGAACCCAAACCCTAACACGAAACCTAACCCTAACCCGAACCCGAACCCTAACCCTAACCCTAAACCTAACCCGCACCCTAACCCTAACCCGAACCAGAACACTAACCCTAACCCTAACCCTAAACCTAACCCTAACACGAACCCTAACCCTAACCCCAAACCGAAACCTAACCCTAACCCTAACCCTAACCCTAACCCCAACCCTAAACCTAACACTAACCCTAACGCTAAACCGAACCCTAACCCTAACCCTAACCCTAACCCTAACCCGAACCCGAACCCTAACACTAACCCGAACCCGAACCCTAACCCTAACCCGAACCCTAACCCTAACCCGAAACCTAACCGTACCCGAAACATAACCCTAACCCTAACCCGAACCCGAACCCTAACCCTAACCCTAACACGAACCCTACCCTAACACGAACCCTAAACCTAACCCTAACCCGAAACCTAACCCTAACCCTAAACCGAACCCTAACCCTAACTCGAACCCTAACCCTAACCCGAAACCGAACCCGAACCCTCACTCTAACCCGAAACCTAACCCTAACCCGAACCCTAACCCTAACCCTAACCCGAACCCTAACCCTAACCCTAACCCAAACCCTTACCGTAACCCGAACCCTAACCCTAACCCTAACACTAACCCTAACCCGAACCGTAACCATAACCCTAACCCGAACCCTAACCCTAACACGAACCCTAACCCTAAGCCGAATCCGAACCCGAACCCTAACCCTAACACGAACCCTAACCCTAACCCTAAACCGAACCCTAACCCAAACCCGAACCCGAACCATAACCCTAACCCGAACCCGAACCTAACCCTAAACTAACCCTAACCCTAACCCGAACCCTAACCCTAACCCTAACCCTAACCCCAACCCTAACCCGAAACCTAACCCGAACCATAACCCGAACCGTAACCCCTAACCCTAACCGGAACCCGAACCCTAACCCGAACCCGAACCCTAACCCTAACCTGAACCCGAACCCTAACCCTAACCCTAACCCGAAGCCGAACCCTAACCCGAACCCGAACCCTAACACTAACCCGAACCCGAACCCTAACCCGAACCCGAACCCTAATCCTAACCTGAACCCGAACCCTAACCCTAACCCGAACCCGAACCCGAAACCTAACCCTAACCCTAACCCGAACCCTAACACTAACCCTAACCCTAACACTAACCCGAACCCTAACCCTAACCCTAACCCGAACCCTAACCCTAACCCGAACCCTAACCCTAACCCGAAAACTAAACCTAACCCTAACCTGAAACCTAATCCTAACCCTAACCCGAACCCTAACCCTAAACCTAACCCAAACCCGAAACCTAACCCTAACCCTAACCCGAACCCTAACTCTAACCCTAAACCTAAACCTAACCCTAACCCCTAACCTTAACCCTAACCCTAACCCTAACCCTAAAACCTAACCCTAACCCTAACCCTAACCTTAACACTAACCCGAACCCTAACTCTAACCCTAACCCGAACCCTAACCCGAACCCTAACACTAACCCTAACCCGAACCCTAACCCTAACCATAACCCGAATCCTAACCCGAACCCTAACCCTAACCCTAACCTGAACACTAACCCCTAACCCTAACCCGAACCCGAACCCTAACCCGAACCCTAACACTCACCCTAACCCAAACCATAACCCTAACCCTAACCCTAACCCTAAACCGAACCCTAACCCGAACCCTAACCCTAACACTAACCTGAACACTAACCCCTAACCCTAACCCGAACTCGAACCCTAAACCGAACCCTAACCCTAACCCTAAACCGAACCCTAACCCTAACCCGAACCCTAACCCGAAACCTAACCCTAACACTAACCTGAACACTAACCCCTAACCCTAACCCGAACTCGAACCCTAAACCGAACCCTAACCCTAACCCTAAACCGAACCCTAACCCTAAACCGAACCCTAACCCTAACCCGAACCCTAACCATAACCCTAACCCTAACCCGAACACTAACCCTATTCCGATCCCTAACCCTAACCCTAACCCTAACCCTAACCCGAACCCTAACCCTAACCCTAACCTAACCCTAATCCGAACCCTAACCCTAACCCCAACACTAACCCTAACACCAACCCCTAACCCTAACCCGAAACCTAACCCTAACCCTAACCCGAACTCGAACCCTAACCCCTAACCCTAACCCGAACCCGAACCCTAAACCTAACCCTAAACCTAACCCTAACCCGAACCCGAACCCTAACCCTAACCCGAACCATAACCCCAACCCTAACCCGAACCCGAACCCTAACCCGAACCCTAAACTTAACCTTATCCCGAACCCAAACTCTAACACGAAACCTAACCCTAACCCGAACCCGAACCCTAACCCTAACCCTAAATCTAACCCGCACCCTAACCCTAACCCGAAACCGAACACTAACCCTAACCCTAACCCTAAACCTAACCCTAACCCGAACCCTAACCCTAACACAAAACCGAAACCTAACCCTAACCCTAACCCTAAACCTAACCTTAACCCCAAACCTAAACCTAACACTAACCCGAACGCTAACCCAAACCCTAACCCTAACCCGAACCCTAAACCTAACACTAACCCGAAAACGAACACTAACCCTAACCCGAACCCTAACCCTAAGCCGAACCCCAACCCTACCCGAAACCTAACCCTAACCCTAACCCGAACCCGAACCCTAACCCGAACCCTAAATCGAACCCCAACCCTAACCCTAACCCGAACCCGAACCCGAACCCTAACCCTAACCCGAACCCTAACCCTAAACCCACCCTAACCCTAACCCTAACCCTAACCGGAACCCTAACCCTAAACCTAACCCGAACCCTAACCCGAACCCTAACACGAACCCTAACCCTAACCCTAACCCTAACCCTAACCCTAACCCGAACCCTAACCCTACCCCTAACCTGAACCCTAACCGTAACCCGAACCCTAACCCTAACCCTAACGCGAACCCTAAACCTAACCCAAACCCGAACCCTAAAGCTAACCCGAAAACTAAACCGAACCCAACCCTAACCCGAACCCTAACCCTAACCCGAAACCTAACCCTAACCTTAAACCTAACCCGAAACCTAAACCTAACCCGAACCCTACCCCTAACCCTAACCTGAACCCTAACCCTAACCCGAACCCTAACCCTAACCCTAAACCGAACCCTAACCCGAAACCTAACCCTAACCCTAACCCTAAACCGAAACCTAACCCTAACCCGAACCCTAACCCGAACCCGAAACCTAACCCTAACCCAAACCCTAACCCGAACCTTAACCCGAACCCTAACCCTAACCCGAACCCTAACCATAACCCTAAACCTAACCCGAACACTAACCCTAACCCGAACCCTAACCCTAACCCTAACCCTAACCCGAACCCTAACCCTAACACTAACCTAACCCTTATCCGAACCTAACCCTAACCCTAACTCTAACACTAACACCAACCCCTAACCCTAACCCGAAACCTAACCCTAACCCTAACCCGAACTCGAAACCTAACCCCTAACCCTAACCCGAACCCGAACCCTAAACCTAACCCTAACCCTAACCCTAACACGAACCCGAACCCTAAACCTAACGCGAACCCTAACCCCAACCCTAACCCGAACCCGAACCCTAACCCGAACCCTAACCTTAACCTTAACCCGAACCCAAACCCTAACACGAACCCTAACCCTAACCCGAACCCGAAACCTAACCCTAACCCTAAACCTAACCCGCACCCTAACCCTAACCCGAACCCGAACACTAACCCTAAACCTAACCCTAAACCTAACCCTAACCCGAACCCTAACCCTAACCCAAAACCGAAACCTAAACCTAACCCAAACCCTAACCCTAACCTCAACTCTAAACCTAACACAAACCCTAAAGCTAACCCGAACCCTAACCCTAACCCTAACCCTAACCCTAAACCTAACCCAAACCTGAACCCTAACACTAACCCGAACCCGAACCCTAACCCTAACCCGAACCCTAACCCGAACCCGAACCCTAACCCTACCCGAAACCTAACCCTAAACCTAACCCGAGCCCGAACCCGAAACCTAACCCTAACCCTACCCCGAACCCTAACCCTAACACGAACCCTAACCATAACCCTAACCCGAACCCTAACCCTAACCCTAAACCGAACCCTAAACCTAACCCGAACCCTAACCCTAACCCGAACCCGAACCCGAAACCTAACCCTAACCCGAACCCTAAACCTAACACTAACCCTAACCCGAACACTAACCCAAACCCGAACCCTAATCCGAAACCGAACCCTAACCATAACCCGAACCCGAACCCTAACCTAACCCGACCCCGAACCCTAACCCTAACCCTACCCGAACCCTAACCCTAACCCGAACCCTACCCCTAACCCGAACCCGAACCCGAACCCTAACCATAACACGAACCCTAACCCTAACCCTAACCCGAACCCTAACCCAAACCCGAACCCTAACCCGAACCCGAACCCTAACCCTAACCCTAACCCGAACCCTAAACCGAACCCTAACCCTAACACTAACCCCAACCCTAACCCGAACCCTAACCCGAACCATAACACGAACCCTAACCCCTAACCCTAACACGAACCCGAAACCTAACCCGAAACAGAACCCTAACCCTAACCCGAACCCGAACCCTAACCCTAACCCGAACCCGAAACCGAACCCGAACCCTAACCCTAACCCGAACCCTAACCCTAACCCTAACCCTAACCCGAACCCTAACCCTAACCCTACCCTAACCATAATCCGAACCCTAACTCTAACCCGAACCCTAAACTGAACCCTAAACCGAACCCTAAACCGAACCCTAACCCTAACCCGAACCCTAACCCTAACCCTAAACCGAACCCTAACCCTAACCCTAACCCTAACCCGAACCCTAACCCTAACCCTACCCTAACCCTAATCCGAACCCTAACTCTAACCCGAACCCTAAACTGAACCCTAAACAGAACCCTAACCCTAAACCTAACCCTAACCCGACCCCGAACCCTAACCCTAACCCTAACCCGAACCCTAACCCTAACACGAACCCTAACCATAACCCTAACCCGAACCCTAACCCTAACCCTAATCGGAACCCTAACCCTAACACTAACCCTAACGCTAACACTAACCCCTAACCCTAACCCGAAACCTAACCCTAACCCTAACCCGAACCAGAACCCTAACCCCTAACCCTAACCCGAATCCGAACCCTAAACCTCACCCTAACCCTAACCCTAACCCTAACCCGAACACAAACCCTAACCCTAACCCGAACCCTAACCCTAACCCTAACCCGAACCCGAAACTTAACCCGAACCCTAACCCTAACCCTAACCCGAACCCAAACCCTAACACGAACCCTAAACCTAACCCTAACCCGAACCCTAAACCTAACCCTAACTCTAACCCTAAACCTAACCCTACCCGAACCCTAACCCTAACCCGAACCCTAACCCGAAACCTAACCCTAACCCTAAACCTAACCCTAACCCGAACCCTAACCCGAACCCTAACCCGAACCCTAACCCTAACCCTAACTTGAACCCTAACCCTAACCCTAACCCTAACCCTAACCCGAACCCTAACCCTAACCCTAACCCTAACCCGAACCCTAACCCGAACCCTAACCCTAACCCTAACCCTCACCCGAACCCTAACCCTAACCCTAAACCGAACCCGAACCCTAACCCTAACCCGAAACCGAACCCTAACCCGAACCCTAACCCTAACCCTAAACCGAACCCTAACCCTAACGCTAACCCTAACCCTACCCTAACACGAACCCTAACCCTAACCCGAACCCTAACCCTAACCCTAACCCTAACCCGAACTTTAACCCGAACCCTAATCCTAACCCGAACCCTAACCCTAACCCTAACCCTAACCCGAACACTAACCCTAACCCGAACCCTAACCCTAAACCTAACCCTAACCCTAACCCGAACCGTAACCCTAACCCTAACCTAACCCTAATCCGAACCCTAACCCTAAACCTAACTCTAACACTAACACCACCCCTAACCCTAACCCGAAACCTAACCCTAACGCTAACCCGAACTCGAACCCTAACACCTAACCCTAACCCGAACCCGAACCCTAAACCTAACCCGAACCCTAACCCCAACCCTAACCCGAACCCGAACCCTAACCCTAACCCGAAACCTAACCCTAACGCTAACCCGAACTCGAACCCTAACACCTAACCCTAACCCGAACCCGAACCCTAAACCTAACCCTAACCCTAACCCTAACCCTAACCCGAACCCGAACCCTAACCCTAACCCGAACCCTAACCCCAACCCTAACCCGAACCCGAACCCTAACCCGAACCCTAACCTTAACCTTAACCCGAACCCAAAACCTAACACGAACCCTAACCCTAACCCGAACCCGAACCCTAACCCGAACCCTAACTCCAACCCCAACCCGAACCCGAAACTTAACCCGAACCCTAACCTTAACCTTAACCCGAAAGCAAACCCTAACACGAACCCTAACCCTAACCTGAACCCTAACCCTAACCCTAACCCTAAACCTAACCCGCACCCTAACCCTAACCCGAACCCGAACACTAGCCCTAACCCTAACCCTAAACCTAACCCTAACCCGAACCCTAACCCTAACCCAAAACCGAAACCTAACCCTAACCCTAACCCTAACCCTAAACCCAACCCTAAACCTAACACTAACCCTAACGCTAACACGAACCCTAACCCTAACCCTAACCCTAACCCTAAACCTAACCCAAACCCGAACCCGAACCCTAACACTAACCCGAACCCAAACCCTAACCCTAACCCGAACTCTAACCCGAACCCGAACCCTAACCCTACACGAAACCTAACCCTAACACGAACCCGAACCCGAACCCGAACCCAACCCTAACCCTAACCCGAACCCTAACCCTAACCCGAACCCTAACACTAACCCTAACCCGAACCCTAACCCTAACACTAAACCGAACCCTAAACCTAACCCGAACCCTAACCCTAACCCGAACACGAACTCGAACCCTAACCCTAAACTGAACCCTAACCCTAACCCTAACCCTAACCCGAACCCTAACCCAAACCCGTACCCTTACCCGAACCCGAACCCTAACCATAACCCGAAACTGATCCCTAACCCTAACCCGAACCCGAACCCTAACCATAACCCTAACCCGAACCCTAACCCTAACCCGAACCCTACCCCTAACCCGAACCCGAACCCGAACCCTAACCCTAACCCTAACCCTAACCCCAACCCTAACCCGAACCCTAACCCGAACCCTAACCCGAACCCAAAGCCCTAACCCTAACCCGAACCCGAACCCGAACCCTAACCCGAACCCTAACCCTAACCCTAACCCGAACCCTAACCCTAACCCGAACACTAACCCTAAACCTAACCCAAACCCTAACCGTAACCCGAACACTAACCCTAACCCAAACCCTAACCCTAACCCGAACACTAAACCTAACCCTAACCCGAACCCTAACCCGAACCCTAACCCTAACCCTAACCTGAACACTAACCCCTAACCCTAACCCGAACCCGAAACCTAACACGAACCCTAACACTAACCCTAACCCGAACCATAACCCTAAACCTAACCCTAACCCTAACCCGAACCATAACCCGAACCCTAACCCTAACCCTAACCCGAACCCGAACCCTAACCCGAACCCTAACCCTAACCCTAAACCGAACCCTAACCCTAATCCGAACCCTAACCCGAAACCTAAACCTAACCCTAACCCTAACCCGAACCCTAACCCTAACCCGAACCCTAACCCGAACCCGAACCCTAACCCTAACCCTAACCCTAACCCGAACCTTATCCCGAACCCTAACCCTAACCCGAACCCTAACCTTAACCCTAACCCGAACACTAACACTAACCCGATCCCTAACCCTAACCCTAACCCGAACACTAACCCTAACCCTAACCTAACCCTAATCCGAACCATAACCCTAACCCTAACACTAACCCTAACACCAACCCCTAAACCTAACCCGAAACCTAACCCTAACCTTAACCCGAACTCGAACCCTAACCCCTAACCCTAACCTGAACCCGAAACCTATACCTAACCCTAACCCTAACCTTAACCCTAACCCGAACCCGAATCCTAACCCTAACCCGAAACATAACCCCAACCCTAACCCGACCCGAACCCTAACACGAACCCTAACCTTAACCTTAACACGAACCCAAACCCTAACACGAAACCTAACCCTAACCCGAACCCTAACCCTAACCCTAAACCTAACCCGCACCCTAACCCTAACCCGAACCCGAACACTATCCCTAACCCTAACCCTAAACCTAACCCTAACACGAACCCTAACCCTAACCCCAAACCGAAACCTAACCCTAACCCTAACCCTAACCCTAACCCCAACCCTAAAACTAACACTAACCCTAACGCTAAACCGAACCCTAACCCTAACCCTAACCCTAACCCTAACCCGAACCTGAAACCTAACACTAACCCGAACCCGAACCCTAACCCTAACCCGAACCCTAACCCAAACCCGAAACCTAACCGTACCCGAAACATAACCCTAACCCTAACCCGAACCCGAACCCTAACCCTAACCCTAACACGAACCCTACCCTAACACAAACCCTAACCCTAACCCTAACCCGAAACCTAACCCTAACCCTAAACCGAACCCTAACCCTAAACCGTACCCTAACCCTAACCCGAAACCGAACCCGAACCGTCACTCTAACCCGAACCCTAACCCTAACCCGAACCCTAACCCTAACCCTAACCCGAACCCTAACCCTAACCCTAACCCAAACCCTTACCGTAACCTGAACCCTAACCCTAACCCTAACACTAACCCTAACCCGAACCGTAACCCTAACCCTAACCCGAACCCTAACCCTAACCCGAACCCTATCCCTAAGCCGAATCCGAGCCCGAACCCTAACCCTAACACGAACCCTAACCCTAACCCTAACCCGAACCCTAACCCAAACCCGAACCCTAACCCGAACCCGAACCCTAACCCTAACCCGAACCCGAACCTAACCCTAAACTAACCCTAACCCTAACCCGAACCCTAACCCAAACCCGAACCCTAACCCGAACCGTAACCCTAACCCTAACCCGAACCCTAACCCTAACCCGAACCCTATCCCTAAGCCGAATCCGAGCCCGAACCCTAACCCTAACACGAACCCTAACCCTAACCCGAACCCTAACCCAAACCCGAACCCTAACCCGAACCCGAACCCTAACCCTAACCCGAACCCGAACCTAACCCTAAACTAACCCTAACCCTAACCCGAACCCTAACCCTAACCCTAACCCTAACCCCAACCCTAACCCGAAACCTAACCCGAACCATAACCCGAACCGTAACCCCTAACCCTAACCCGAACCCGAACCCTAACCCGAACCCGAACCCTAACCCTAACCTGAACCCGAACCCTAACCCTAACCCTAACCCGAACCCGAACCCTAACCCGAACCCGAAACCTAACCCTAACCCGAACCCAAACCCTAACCCGAACCCGAACCCTAACTCTAACCTGAACCCGAACCCTAACCCTAACCCGAACCCGAACCCGAAACCTAACCCTAACCCTAACCCGAACCCTAACACTAACCCTAACCCTAACACTAACCCGAACCCTAACCCTAACCCTAACCCGAACCCTAACCCTAACCCGAACCCAAACCCGAAACCTAACCCTAACCCTAACCCGAACCCTAACTCTAACCCTAAACCTAAACCTAACCCTAACCCCTAACCTTAACCCTAACCCTAACCCTAACCCTAAAACCTAACCCTAACCCTAACCCTAACCTTAACACTAACCCGAACCCTAACTCTAACCCTAACCCGAACCCTAACCCGAACCCTAACACTTACCCTAACCCGAACCCTAACCCTAACCATAACCCAAATCCTAACCCGAACCCTAACCCTAACCCTAACCTAACCCTAATCCGAACCCTAACCCTAACCCCAACACTAACCCTAACACCAACCCCTAAACCTAACCCGAAACCTAACCCTAACCCTAACCCGAACTCGAACCCTAACCCCTAACCCTAACCCGAACCAGAACCCTAAACCTAACCCTAAACCTAACCCTAACCCGAACCCGAACCCTAACCCTAAACCGAACCATAACCCCAACCCTAACCCGAACCCGAACCCTAACCCGAACCCTAACCTTAACCTTATCCCGAACCCAAACTCTAACACGAAACCTAACCCTAACCCGAACCCGAACCTTAACCCTAACCCTAAACCTAATCCGCACCCTAACCCTAACCCGAACCCGAACACTAACCCTAACCCTAACCCTGAACCTAACCCTAACCCGAACCCTAACCCTAACACAAAACCGAAACCTAACCCTAACCCTAACCCTAAACCTAACCCTAACCCCAAACCTAAACCTAACACTAACCCGAACGCTAACCCAAACCCTAACCCTAACCCGAACCCGAAACCTAACACTAACCCGAAACCGAACCCTAACCCTAACCCGAACCCTAACCCTAACCCGAACCCTAACCCTACCTGAAACCTAACCCTAACCCTAACCCGAACCCGAACCCTAACCCTAACCCTAACCCTAACCCCAACCCTAACCCGAACCCTAACCCGAACCCTAACCCGAACCCAAAGCCCTAACCCTAACCCGAACCCGAACCCGAACCCTAACCCGAACCCTAACCCTAACCCTAACCCGAACCCTAACCCTAACCCGAACACTAACCCTAAACCTAACCCAAACCCTAACCGTAACCCGAACACTAACCCTAACCCAAACCCTAACCCTAACCCGAACACTAAACCTAACCCTAACCCGAACCCTAACCCGAACCCTAACCCTAACCCTAACCTGAACACTAACCCCTAACCCTAACCCGAACCCGAAACCTAACACGAACCCTAACACTAACCCTAACCCGAACCATAACCCTAAACCTAACCCTAACCCTAACCCGAACCATAACCCGAACCCTAACCCTAACCCTAACCCGAACCCGAACCCTAACCCGAACCCTAACCCTAACCCTAAACCGAACCCTAACCCTAATCCGAACCCTAACCCGAAACCTAAACCTAACCCTAACCCTAACCCGAACCCTAACCCTAACCCGAACCCTAACCCGAACCCGAACCCTAACCCTAACCCTAACCCTAACCCGAACCTTATCCCGAACCCTAACCCTAACCCGAACCCTAACCTTAACCCTAACCCGAACACTAACACTAACCCGATCCCTAACCCTAACCCTAACCCGAACACTAACCCTAACCCTAACCTAACCCTAATCCGAACCATAACCCTAACCCTAACACTAACCCTAACACCAACCCCTAAACCTAACCCGAAACCTAACCCTAACCTTAACCCGAACTCGAACCCTAACCCCTAACCCTAACCTGAACCCGAAACCTATACCTAACCCTAACCCTAACCTTAACCCTAACCCGAACCCGAATCCTAACCCTAACCCGAAACATAACCCCAACCCTAACCCGACCCGAACCCTAACACGAACCCTAACCTTAACCTTAACACGAACCCAAACCCTAACACGAAACCTAACCCTAACCCGAACCCTAACCCTAACCCTAAACCTAACCCGCACCCTAACCCTAACCCGAACCCGAACACTATCCCTAACCCTAACCCTAAACCTAACCCTAACACGAACCCTAACCCTAACCCCAAACCGAAACCTAACCCTAACCCTAACCCTAACCCTAACCCCAACCCTAAAACTAACACTAACCCTAACGCTAAACCGAACCCTAACCCTAACCCTAACCCTAACCCTAACCCGAACCTGAAACCTAACACTAACCCGAACCCGAACCCTAACCCTAACCCGAACCCTAACCCAAACCCGAAACCTAACCGTACCCGAAACATAACCCTAACCCTAACCCGAACCCGAACCCTAACCCTAACCCTAACACGAACCCTACCCTAACACAAACCCTAACCCTAACCCTAACCCGAAACCTAACCCTAACCCTAAACCGAACCCTAACCCTAAACCGTACCCTAACCCTAACCCGAAACCGAACCCGAACCGTCACTCTAACCCGAACCCTAACCCTAACCCGAACCCTAACCCTAACCCTAACCCGAACCCTAACCCTAACCCTAACCCAAACCCTTACCGTAACCTGAACCCTAACCCTAACCCTAACACTAACCCTAACCCGAACCGTAACCCTAACCCTAACCCGAACCCTAACCCTAACCCGAACCCTATCCCTAAGCCGAATCCGAGCCCGAACCCTAACCCTAACACGAACCCTAACCCTAACCCTAACCCGAACCCTAACCCAAACCCGAACCCTAACCCGAACCCGAACCCTAACCCTAACCCGAACCCGAACCTAACCCTAAACTAACCCTAACCCTAACCCGAACCCTAACCCAAACCCGAACCCTAACCCGAACCGTAACCCTAACCCTAACCCGAACCCTAACCCTAACCCGAACCCTATCCCTAAGCCGAATCCGAGCCCGAACCCTAACCCTAACACGAACCCTAACCCTAACCCGAACCCTAACCCAAACCCGAACCCTAACCCGAACCCGAACCCTAACCCTAACCCGAACCCGAACCTAACCCTAAACTAACCCTAACCCTAACCCGAACCCTAACCCTAACCCTAACCCTAACCCCAACCCTAACCCGAAACCTAACCCGAACCATAACCCGAACCGTAACCCCTAACCCTAACCCGAACCCGAACCCTAACCCGAACCCGAACCCTAACCCTAACCTGAACCCGAACCCTAACCCTAACCCTAACCCGAACCCGAACCCTAACCCGAACCCGAAACCTAACCCTAACCCGAACCCAAACCCTAACCCGAACCCGAACCCTAACTCTAACCTGAACCCGAACCCTAACCCTAACCCGAACCCGAACCCGAAACCTAACCCTAACCCTAACCCGAACCCTAACACTAACCCTAACCCTAACACTAACCCGAACCCTAACCCTAACCCTAACCCGAACCCTAACCCTAACCCGAACCCAAACCCGAAACCTAACCCTAACCCTAACCCGAACCCTAACTCTAACCCTAAACCTAAACCTAACCCTAACCCCTAACCTTAACCCTAACCCTAACCCTAACCCTAAAACCTAACCCTAACCCTAACCCTAACCTTAACACTAACCCGAACCCTAACTCTAACCCTAACCCGAACCCTAACCCGAACCCTAACACTTACCCTAACCCGAACCCTAACCCTAACCATAACCCAAATCCTAACCCGAACCCTAACCCTAACCCTAACCTAACCCTAATCCGAACCCTAACCCTAACCCCAACACTAACCCTAACACCAACCCCTAAACCTAACCCGAAACCTAACCCTAACCCTAACCCGAACTCGAACCCTAACCCCTAACCCTAACCCGAACCAGAACCCTAAACCTAACCCTAAACCTAACCCTAACCCGAACCCGAACCCTAACCCTAAACCGAACCATAACCCCAACCCTAACCCGAACCCGAACCCTAACCCGAACCCTAACCTTAACCTTATCCCGAACCCAAACTCTAACACGAAACCTAACCCTAACCCGAACCCGAACCTTAACCCTAACCCTAAACCTAATCCGCACCCTAACCCTAACCCGAACCCGAACACTAACCCTAACCCTAACCCTGAACCTAACCCTAACCCGAACCCTAACCCTAACACAAAACCGAAACCTAACCCTAACCCTAACCCTAAACCTAACCCTAACCCCAAACCTAAACCTAACACTAACCCGAACGCTAACCCAAACCCTAACCCTAACCCGAACCCGAAACCTAACACTAACCCGAAACCGAACCCTAACCCTAACCCGAACCCTAACCCTAACCCGAACCCTAACCCTACCTGAAACCTAACCCTAACCCTAACCCGAACCCGAACCCTAACCCGAACCCTAAATCGAACCCCAACCCTAACCCTAACCCGAAACCGAACCCGAACCCTAACCCTAACCCGAACCCTAACCCTAAACCCACCCTAACCCTAACCCTAACCCTAACCCTAACCGGAACCCTAACCCTAAACCTAACCCTAACCCTAACCCTAACCCTAACCCGAACCCTAAACCTACCCCTAACCTGAACCCTAACCGTAACCCGAACCCTAACCCTAACGCTAACCCGAACCCTAACCCTAACCCGAACCCGAACCCTAAAGCTAACCCGAAAACTAAACCGAACCCAACCCTAACCCGAACCCTACCCCTAACCCGAAACCTAACCCTAACCTTAAACCTAACCCGAAACCTAAACCTAACCCGAACCCTAAACCTAAACCTAACCCGAACCCTAACCCGAACCCTACCCCTAACCCTAACCTGAACCCTAACCCTAACCCGAACCCTAACCCTAACCCTAACCGGAACCCTAACCCGAAACCTAAGCCTAACCCTAACCCTAAACCGAAACCTAACCCTAACCCGAACCCTAACCCGAACCCGAACCCTAACCCTAACCCAAACCCTAACCCGAACCTTAACCCGAACCCTAACCCTAACCCGAACCCTAACCATAACCCTAACCCTAACCCGAACACTAACCCTAACCCGAACACTAACCCTAACCCTAACCCTAACCCGAACCCTAACCCTAACACTAACCTAACCCTTATCAGAACCCTAACCCTAACCCTAACTCTAACACTAACATCAACCCCTAACCCTAACCCGAAAACTAACCCTAACCCTAACCCGAACTCGAATCCTAACCCCTAACCCTAACCCGAACCCGAACCCTAAACCTAACCCGAACCCTAACCCTAACACGAACCCGAACCCTAACCCGAACCCGAACCCTAACCCCAACCCTAACCCGAACCCGAACCCTAACCCGAACCCTAACCTTAACCTTAACCCGAACCCAAACCCTAATACGAACCCTAACCCTAACCCGAACCCGAACCCTAACCCTAACCCTAAACCTAACCCGCACCCTGACCCTAACCGAAACCCGAACACTAACCCTAACCCTAACCCTAAACCTAACCCTAACCCGAACCCTAACCCTAACCCAAAACCGAAACCTAAACCTAACCCTAACCCTAACCCTAACCCTCACCCTAACCTCAACCCTAAACCTAACACAAACCCTAAAGCTAACCCGAACCCTAACCCTAACCCTAACCCTAACCCTAAACCTAACCCAAACCCGAACCCTAACACTAACCCGAACCCGAACCCTAACCCTAACCCGAACCCTAACACGAACCCGAACCCTAACCCTACCCGAAACCTAACCCTAACCCTAACCCGAGCCCGAACCCGAACCCTAACCCTAACCTAACCCGAACCCTAACCCTAACACGAACCCTAACCCTAACCGGAACCCTAACCCTAACCCTTAACCGAACCCTAAACCTAACCCGAACCTTAACCCTAACCCGAACCCGAACCCGAACCCTAACCCTAACCCGAACCCTAACCCTAACACTAACCCTAACCCTAACCCGAACGCTAACCCAAACTCGAACCCTAACCCGAAACCGAACCCTAACCATAACCCGAACCCGAACCCTAACCCTAACCCGAACCCGAACCCTAACCCTAACCCTACCCGAACCCTAACCCTAACCCGAACCCTACCCCTAACCCGAACCCGAACCCGAACCCTAACCCTAACACGAACCCTAACCCTAACCCTAACCCGAACCCTTACCCAAACCCGAACCCTAACCCGAACTCGAACCCTAACCCTAACCCTAACCCGAACCCTAAACCGAACCCTAACCCTAACACTAACCCCAACCCTAACCCGAACCCTAACCCAAACCATAACCCGAACCCTAACCCCTAACCCTAACCCGAACCCGAAACCTAACCCGAAACAGAACCCTAACCCTAACCCGAACCCGAACCCTAACCCTAACCCGAACCCGAAACCGAACCCGAACCCTAACCCTAAACCGAACCCTAACCCTAACCCGAACCCTAACCCTAACCCTACCCTAACCCTAATCCGAACCCTAACTCTAACCCGAACCCTAAACTGAACCCTAAACCGAACCCTAACCCTAAACCTAACCCTAACCCGAACCCTAAATCTAACCCTAAACCTAACCCTAACCCTAACCCGACCCCTAACCCTAACCCTAACCCGAACCCTAACCCTAACCCGAACCCTAACCCTAACCCGAACCTTAACCCGAACCCTAACCCTAACCCGAACCCTAACCCTAACCCTAACCCTAACCCGAACACTAACCCTAAACCGAACCCTAACCCTAACACTAACCCTAACACTAACCCGAACCGTAACCCTAACCCTAACCTAACCCTAATCCGAACCCTAACCCTAACCCTAACCCTAACGCTAACACTAACCCCTAACCCTAACCCGAAACCTAACCCTAACCCTAACCCGAACCAGAACCCTAACCCCTAACCCTAACCCGAATCCGAACCCTAAACCTCACCCTAACCCTAACCCTAACCCTAACCCGAACACGAACCCTAACCCTAACCCGAACCCTAACCCTAACCCTAACCCGAACCCGAAACTTAACCCGAGCCCTAACCCTAACCCTAACCCGAACCCAAACCCTAACACGAACCCTAAACCTAACCCTAAACCGAACCCTAAACCTAACCCTAACTCTAACCCTAAACCTAAACCTAACCCGAACCCTAACCCTAACCCGAACACTAACCCGAAACCTAACCCTAACCCTAAACATAACCCTAACCCGAACCCTAACCCGAACCCTAACCCGAACCCTAACCCTAACCCTAACCCTAACCCTAACCCGAACCCTAACCCTAACCCTAACCCGAACCCTAACCCGAACCCTAACCCTAACCTTAACCCTCACCCGAACCCTAACTCTAACCCTAAACCGAACCCTAACCCTAACCCTAAACCGAAACCGAACCCTATCCCGAACCCTAACCCTAACCCTAATCCGAACCCTAACCCTAACGCTAACCCTAAACCTAACCCTAACACGAACCCTAACCCTAACCCGAACACTAACCCTAACCCTAACCCTAACCCGAACTTTAACCCGAACCCTAATCCTAACCCGAACCCTAACCCTAACCCTAACCCTAACCCGAACACTAACCCTAACCCGAACCCTAACCCTAAACCTAACCCTAACCCTAACCCTAACCCTAACCCGAACACTAACCCTAACCCGAACCCTAACCCTAAACCTAACCCTAACCCTAACCCGAACCGTAACCCTAACCCTAACCTAACCCTAATCCGAACCCTAACCCTAACCCTAACACTAACACTAACACCAACCCCTAACCCTAACCCGAAACCTTACCCTAACCCTAACCCGAACTCGAACCCTAACCCCTAACCCTAACCCGAACCCGAACCCTAAACCTAACCCTAACACTAACCCTAACCCTAACCCGAACCCGAACCCTAACCCTAACCCGAAACCTAACCCCAACCCTAACCCGAACCCGAACCCTAACCCGAACCCTAACCTTAACCTTAACCCGAACCCAAACCCTAACACGAACCCTAACCCTAACCCGAACCCGAACCCTAACCCGAACCCTAACTCCAACCCTAACCCGAACCCGAACCCTAACCCGAACCCTAAACTTAACCTTAACCCGAACCCAAACCCTAACACGAACCCTAACCCTAACCTGAACCCTAACCCTAACCCTAACACTAAACCTAACCCCCACCCTAACCCTAACCCGAACCCGAACACTAACCCTAACCCTAACCCTAAACCTAACCCTAACCCGAACCCTAACCCTCACCCAAAACCGAAACCTAACCCTAACCCTAATCCTAACCCTGACCCTAACCCCAACCCTAAACCTAACACTAACCCTAACGCTAACCCGAACCCTAACCCTAACCCTAACCCTAACCCTAACCTAACCCAAACCCGAACCCGAACCCTAACACTAACCCGAACCCAAACCCTAACCCTAACCCGAACTCTAACCCGAACCCGAAACCTAACCCTACACGAAACCTAACCCTAACCCGAACACGAACCCGAACCCGAACCCTAACCCTCACCCGAACCCTAACCCTAACCCGAACCCTAACACTAACCCTAACCCGAACCCTAACCCTAACACTAAACCGAACCCTAAACCTAACCCGAACCCGAACCCTAACCCGAACACGAACTCGAACCCTAACCCTAAACTGAACCCTAACCCTAACCCTAACCCGATCCCTAACCCAAACCCGTACCCTTACCCGAACCCGAACCCTAACCATAACCCGAACCCGAACCCTAACCCTAACCCGACCCCAAACCCTAACCATAACCCTAACCCGAACCCTAACCCTAACCCGAACGCTACCCCTAACCCGAACACGAACCCGAACCCTAACCCTAACCCTAACCCTAACCCCAACCCTAACCCGAACCCTAACCCGAACCCAAAGCCCTAACCCTAACCCGAACCCGAACCCTAACCCGAAACCGAAACCTAACCCTAACCCGAACCCGAACCCTAACCCTAACCCTAACCCGAACCCGAAACCGAACCCTAACCCTAACCCTAACACGAACCCTAACCCTAACCCTAACCCTAACCCTAACCCTAACCCGAACCCTAACCCTAACCCTACCCTAACCCTAACCCGAACCCTAACTCTAGCCCGAACCGTAAACTGAACCATAACCCGAATCCTAACCCTAACCCTAACCCTAACCCGAACCCGACCCCTAACCCTAACCCTAACCCTAACCCGAACCCTAACCCTAACCCTAACCCAAACCCTAACCCTAACCCTAACCCTAACCCTAACCCCTAACCCTAACACGAACCCTAAACCTAACCCGAACCGTAACCCTAAACCTAACCCGAACCCTAAACCTAACCCTAACCCTAACCTTAACTCGAACCCTAACCCGAACACTAATCCTAACCCTAACCCTAACCCGAACACTAAACTGAACTCTAACTCGACCCTAACCCTAACTCCTAACCCTAAACCGAAACCTAACCCTAACCCGAAACCGTACCCGAACCCGAACAATAACCTGAACCCGAACCCTAACCCGAACCCGAAACCTAACCCAAACCCTAACCCGAACCCTAACCCTAACCCTAACCCGAACCTTTACCCTAATCCTAACTCTAACCCAAACCCTAAACCAAACCCTAACTCGAACCCAAACCCTAACCCGAACCCTAACCCGAACCCTAACCCGAACCCGAACCCTACCTCTAACCCGAACCCTAAACTGAACCCTAACCCGAACCCTAACCCTAACACTAACCCTAACCCTAACCCGAACCCTAAGCCTAACCCTAACCCTAACACTAACCCTAACCCGAACCCTAATCCTAACCCTAACCCAAAACCTAACCCTTACCCTAACACTAACCCTAACCCCTAACCCTAACCCGAACACTAAACATAACCCGAACCGTAACCCTAACCCTAACCCGAACCCTAAATCTAACCCTAACTCGAACCCTAACCCGAACCCTAACCCTAACCCGAACCCTAACCCCAACTCTAACTCGACCCTAACCCTAACCCCTAAACCTAACTCGAAACCTAAACCTAACCCGAACCCGTACCTGAACCCTAACCCTAACCCGAACCCGTACCCTAACCCGAACCCTAGCCCGAATTCTAACCCGAACCGTAACCCTAACCCTAACCCGAACCCTAAACCTAACCCTAACCCAAACCCTAACCGTAACCCGAACCCTAACCCTAACCCTAACCCTAACCCTAACCCGAACCCTAACCCTAACCCTAACCCGAACCCTAACACGAACGCTAAACCTAACCCTAACCTGAACACTAACCCCTAACCCTAACCCGAACCCGAACCCTAACCCGAACCCTAACACTAACCGTAACCCGAATCATAACCATAAACCTAACACTAACCCTAACCCGAACCCTAACCCGAACCCTAACCCTAACCCTAACCTGAACACTAACACCTAACCCTAACCCTAACCCGAACCCTAACCCGAACCCTAACCCTAACCCTAAACCGAACCCTAACCCTAACCCGAACCCTAACCCGAAACCTAAACCTAACCCTAACCCTAACCCGAACCCTAACCCTAACCCGAAACCAAATCCGAACCCGAACCCTAACCCTAACCCTAACCCTAACCCGAACCTTAACCCGAACCCTAACCCTAAACCGAACCCTAACCATAACCCTAACCCTAACCCGAACACTAACCCTATCCCGATCCCTAACCCTAACCCTAACCGTAACCCTAACCCGAACCCTAACCCTAACCCTAACCTAACCCTAATCCGAACCCTAACCCAAACCCTAACACTAACCCTAACACCAACCCCTAACCCTAACCCGAAACCTAACCCTAACCCTAACCCGAACTCGAACCCTAACCCCTAACCCTAACCCGAACCCGAACCCTAAACCTAAACCTAACCCTAACCCTAACACTAACCCTAACCCTAACCCTAACCCGAACCCGAACCCTAACCCTATCCCAAACCATAACCCCAAACCTAACCCGAACCCGAACCCTAAACCGAACCCTAAACTTAACCTTAACCCGAACTCAAACCCTAACACGAAACCTAACCCTAACCCGAACCCTAACCCTAACCCTAACCCTAACCCTAACCCTAACCCGAACCCTAACCCGAAACCTAAACCTAACCCTAACACTAACCCGAACCCTAACCCTAACCCGAACCCAAACCCGAACCCGAACCCTAACCCTAACCCTAACCCGAACATTAACCCGAACCCTAACCCTAACCCGAACCCTAACCATAACCCTAACCCTAACCTGAACACTAACCCTATCCCGATCCCTAACCCTAACCCTAACCGTAACCCTAACCCGAACCCTAACCCTAACCCTAACCTAACCCTAATCCGAACCCTAACCCTAACCCTAACACTAACCCTAACACCAACCCCTAACCCTAACCCGAAACCTAACCCTAACCCTAACCCGAACTCGAACCCTAACCCCTAACCCTAACCCGAACCCGAACCCTAAACCTAAACCTAACCCTAACCCTAACCCTAATCCTAACCCTAACCCGAACCCGAACCCTAACCCTATCCCAAACCATAACCCCGAACCTAACCCGAACCCGAACCCTAACCCGAACCCTAAACTTAACCTTAACCCGAACCCAAACCCTAACACGAAACCTAACCCTAACCCGAACCCGACACCTAACCCTAACCCTAAACCTAACCCGCACCCTAACCCTAACCCGAACCCGAACACTAACCCTAACCCTAACCCTAACCCTAAACCTAACCCTAACCCGAACCCTAACACTAACCCAAAACCGAAACCTAACCCTAACCCTAACACTAACCCTAACCCTAACCCCAACCCTAAACATAACACTAACCCTAACGCTAACCCAAACCCTAACCCTAACCCTAACCCTAACCCTAAACCTAACCCGAAACCTAACCCGAACCCTAACCCTAACCCTAACCCGAACCCTAACCCTAACCCGAACCCTAACCCTAACCCGAACCCTAACACTAACCCTAACCCAAACCCTAACCGTAACCCGAACCCTAACCCTAACCCTAACCCTAACATGAACCCTAACCCTAACCCTAACCCGAACCCTAACCCGAACCCTAACCCGAACCCTAACCCTAACCCTAACCTGAACATTAACCCCTAACCCTAACCTGAACCCGAACCCTAACCCGAACGCTAACACTCACCCTAACCCGAACCATAACCCTAAACCTAACCCTAACCCTAACCCGAACCCTAACCCGAACCCTAACCCTAACCCTAACCTGAACACTAACCCCTAACCCTAACCCGAACCCGAACCCTACCGAACCCTAAACCTAACCCTAAACCGAACCCTAAACCTAACCCGAACCCTAACCCGAAACCTAAACCTAACACTAACCCTAACCCTAACCCGAACCCTAACCCTAACCCGAACCCTAACCCGAACCCGAACCCTAACCCTAACCCTAACCCTAACCCGAACCTTAACCCGAACCCTAACCCTAACTCGAACCCTAACCATAACCCTAACCCTAACCCGAAAACTAACCCTATCCCGATCCCTAACCCTAACCCTAACCCTAACCGTAAACCGAACCCTAACCCTAACCCTAACCTAACCTTAATCCGAACCCTAACCCTAACCCTAACACTAACCCTAACACCAACCCCTAACCCTAACCCGAAACCTAACCCTAACCCTAACCCGAACTCGAACCCTAACCCCTAACCCTAACCCGAACCCGAACCCTAAACCTAACCCTAACCCTAACCCTAACCCTAAACCTATCCCTAACCCGAACCCTAACCCTAACCCAAAACCGAAACCTAACCCTAACCCGAACCCTGACCCGAACCCTAACCCGAACCCAAAGCCCTAACCCTAACCCGAACACGAACCCTAACCCGAACCCGAACCCTAACCCTAACCCGAACCCGAACCCTAACCCTAACCCTAACCCGAAACCGAACCCTAACCCTATCCCTAAACCGAACCCTAACCCTAATCCTAACCCTAACCCTAACCCGAACCCTAACCCTAACTCTACCCTAACCCTAACCCGAACCCTAACTCTAGCCCGAACCGTAAACTGAACCCTAACCCGAATCCTAACCCTAACCCTAACCCTAACCCTAACCCGAACCCTAACCCTAACCCTAACCCTAACCCTAACCCTAACCCTAACCCGAACCCTAACCCTAACCCTAACCCAAACCCTAACCCTAACCCTAACCCTAACCCTAACCCCTAACCCTAACCCGAACCCTAAACCTAACCCGAACCGTAACCCTAACCCTAACCCGAACCCTAACCCTAACCCGAACCCTAACCATAACCCTAACCCTAACCCGAACACTAACCCTATCCCGATCCCTAACCCTAACCCTAACCGTAACCGTAACCCGAACCCTAACCCTAACCCTAACCTAACCCTAATCCGAACCCTAACCCAAACCCTAACACTAACCCTAACACCAACCCCTAACCCTAACCCGAAACCTATCCCTAACCCTAACCCGAACTCGAACCCTAACCCCTAACCCTAACCCTAACCCGAACCCTAAACCTAAACCTAACCCTAACCCTAACCCTAACCCTAACCCTAACCCGAACCCGAACCCGAACCCTAACCCTATCCCAAACCATAACCCAAACCTAACCCGAACCCGAACCCTAACCCGAACCCTAAACTTAACCTTAACCCGAACTCAAACCCTAACACGAAACCTAACCCTAACCCGAACCCTAACCCTAACCCTAACCCTAACCCTAACCCGAACCCTAACCCGAAACCTAAACCTAACCCTAACCCTAACCCGAACCCTAACCCTAACCCGAACCCAAACCCGAACCCGAACCCTAACCCTAACCCTAACCCGAAACTTAACCCGAACCCTAACCCTAACCCGAACCCTAACCATAACCCTAACCCTAACCCGAACACTAACCCTATCCCGATCCCTAACCCTAACCCTAACCGTAACCCTAACCCGAACCCTAACCCTAACCCTAACCTAACCCTAATCCGAACCCTAACACAAACCCTAACACTAACCCTAACACCAACCCCTAACCCTAACCCGAAACCTAACCCTAACCCTATCCCGACCTCGAACCCTAACCCCTAACCCTAACCCGAACCCGAACCCTAAACCTAAACCTAACCCTAACCCTAACCCTAATCCTAACCCTAACCCGAACCCGAACCCTAACCCTATCCCAAACCATAACCCCGAACCTAACCCGAACCCGAACCCTAACCCGAACCCTAAACTTAACCTTAACCCGAACCCAAACCCTAACACGAAACCTAACCCTAACCCGAACCCGAAACCTAACCCTAACCCTAAACCTAACCCGCACCCTAACCCTAACCCGAACCCGAACACTAACCCTAACCCTAACCCTAAACCTAACCCTAACCCGAACCCTAACACTAACCCAAAACCGAAACCTAACCCTAACCCTAACACTAACCCTAACCCTAACCCCAACCCTAACATAACACTAACCCTAACGCTAATCCAAACCCTAACCCTAACCCTAACCCTAACCCTAAACCTAACCCGAAACCTAACCCGAAACCTAACCCTAACCCTAACCCGAACCCTAACCCTAACCCGAAACCTAACCCGAACCCGAACCCTAACCCTAACCCTAAACCAAACCCTAACCGTAACCCGAACCCTAACCCTAACCCTAACCCTAACCCTAACTCGAACCCTAACCATAACCCTAACCCTAACCCGAACACTAACCCTATCCCGATCCCTAACCCTAACCCTAACCCTAACCCTAAACCGAACCCTAACCCTAACCCTAACCTAACCTTAATCCGAACACTAACCCTAACCCTAACACTAACCCTAACACCAACCCCTAACCCTAACCCGAAACCTAACCCTAACCCTAACCCGAACTCGAACCCTAACCCCTAACCCTAACCCGAACCCGAACCCTAAACCTAACCCTAACCCTAACCCTAAACCTAACCCTAACCCGAACCCTAACCCTAACCCAAAACCGAAACCTAACCCTAACCCGAACCCTAACCCGAACCCTAACCCGAACCCAAAGCCCTAACCCTAACCCGAACCCGAACCGTAACCCGAACCCGAACCCTAACCCTAACCCGAACCCGAACCCTAACCCTAACCCTAACCCGAACCCGAAACCGAACCCTAACCCTAACCCTAACCCGAACCCTAACCCTAACCCTAACCCTAACCCTAACCCGAACCCTAACCCTAACTCTACCCTAACCCTAACCCGAACCCTAACTCTAGCCCGAACCGTAAACTGAACCCTAACCCGAATCCTAACCCTAACCCTAACCCTAACCCTAACCCGAACCCTAACCCTAACCCTAACCCTAAACCTAACCCTAACCCGAACCCTAACCCTAACCCTAACCCAAACCCTAACCCTAACCCTAACCCTAACCCTAACCCCTAACCCTAACCCGAACCCTAAACCTATCCCGAACCGTAACCCTAACCCTAACCCGAACCCTAAACCTAACCCTAACCCTAACCCTAACTCGAACCCTAACCCGAACCCTAATCCTAACCCTAACCCTAACCCGAACCCAAAACCGAACTCTAACTCGACCCTAACCCTAACTCCTAACCCTAAACCGAAACCTAACCCTAACCCGAAACCGTACCCGAACCCGAACAATAACCTGAACCCGAACCCTAACCCGAACCCGAAACCTAACCCAAACCCTAAACCGAACCCTAACCCTAACCC
>JAVLSZ010000077.1:1282500-1290000 GCA_032313775.1 Urocyon cinereoargenteus | reverse complement strand
CCCTAACACGAAACCTAACCCTAACCCGAACCCGAACCCTAACCCTAACCCTAAACCTAACCCGCACCCTAACCCTAACCCGAACCCGAACACTAACCCTAACCCTAACCCTAAACCAAACCCTAACCCGAACCCTAACCCTAACCCAAAACCGAAACCTAACCCTAACCCTAACACTAACCCTAAACCTAACCCCAACCCTAAACATAACACTAACCCTAACGCTAACCCAAACCCTAACCCTAACCCTAACCCTAACCCTAACCCTAAACCTAACCCGAAACCTAACCCGAACCCTAACCCTAACCCTAACCCGAACCCTAACCCTAACCCGAACCCTAACCCTAACCCGAACCCTAACCCTAACCCTAACCCAAACCCTAACCGTAACCCGAACCCTAACCCTAACCCTAACCCTAACCCTAACTCGAACCCTAACCATAACCCTAACCCTAACCCGAACACTAACCCTAAACCTAACCCCAACCCTAAACATAACACTAACCCTAACGCTAACCCAAACCCTAACCCTAACCCTAACCCTAACCCTAACCCTAAACCTAACCCGAACCCGAACCCTAACCCGAACCCTAACTCCAACCCTAACCCGAAACCGAACCCTAACCCGAACCCTAACCTTAACCTTAACCCGAACCCAAACCCTAACACGAACCCTAACCCTAACCTGAACCCGAACCCTAACCCTAACCCTAAACCTAACCCGCACCCTAACCCTAACCCGAACCCGAACACTAACCCTAACCCTAACCCTAAACCTAACCCTAACCCGAACCCTAACCCTAAACCAAAACCGAAACCTAACCCTAACCCTAACCCTAACCCTAACCCTAACCCCAACCCTAAACCTAACACTAACCCTAACGCTAACCCGAACCCTAACCCTAACCCTAACCCTAAACCTAACCCAAACCCGAACCCGAACCCTAACACTAACCCGAACCCAAACCCTAACCCTAACCCGAACTCTAACCCGAACCCGAACCCTAACCCTACCCGAAACCTAACCCTAACCCGAACCCGAACCCGAACCCGAACCCGAACCGTAACCCTAACCCTAACCCGAACCCTAACCCTAACCCGAACCCTAACCCTAACCCTAACCCGAACCCTAACCCTAACACTAAACCGAACCCTAAACCTAACACGAACCCTAAACCTAACCCGAACCCGAACTCGAACCCTAACCCTAACCCGAACCCTAACCCTAACCCTAACCCTAACCCGAACCCTAACCCAAACCCGTACCCTTACCCGAACCCGAACCCTAACCATAACCCGAACCCGAACCCTAACCCTAACCCGACCCCGAACCCTAACCATAACCCTAACCCGAACCCTAACCCTAACCCGAACCCTACCCCTAACCCGAACCCGAACCCTAACCCTAACCCTAACCCTAACCCCAACCCTAACCCGAACCCTAACCCGAACCCTAACCCGAACCCAAAGCCCTAACCCTAACCCGAACCCGAACCCTAACCCGAACCCGAACCCTAACCCTAACCCGAACCCTAACCCGAACCCGAACCCTAACCCTAACCCTAACCCTAACCCGAACCTTAACCCGAACCCTAACCCTAACTCGAACCCTAACCATAACCCTAACCCTAACCCGAACACTAAGCCTATCCCGATCCCTAACCCTAACCCTATCCCTAACCCTAACCCGAACCCTAACCCTAACCCTAACCTAACCCTAATCCGAACCCTAACCCTAACCCTAACACTAACCCTAACACCAACCCCTAACCCTAACCCGAAAACTAACCCTAACCCTAACCCGAACTCGAACCCTAACCCCTAACCCTAACCCGAACCCAAACCCTAAACCTAACCCTAACCCTAACCCTAAACCTAACCCTAACCCGAACCCTAACCCTAACCCAAAACCGAAACCTAACCCTAACCCTAACCCTAACCCTAACCCTAACCCCAACCCTAAACCTAACACTAACCCTAACGCTAAACCAAACCCTAACCCTAACCCGAACCCGAACCCTAACACTAACCCGAAACCGAACCCTAAACCTAACCCGAACCCTATCCTTAACCCGAACCCTAACCCTAACGCTAACCCTAACCCTAACCCTAACACGAACCCTAACCCTAAACCGAACACTAACCCTAACCCTAACCCTAACCCGAACCTTAACCCGAACCCTAATCCTAACCCAAACCCTAACCCTAACCCTAACCCTAACCCGAACACTAACCCTAACCCGAACCCTAACCCTAAACCTAACCGTAACCCTAACCCGAACCGTAACCCTAACCCTAACCTAACCCTAATCCGAACCCTAACCCTAACCCTAAATCTAACACTAACACCAACCCCTAACCCTAACCCGAAACCTAACCCTAACCCTAACCCGAACTCGAACCCTAACTCCTAACCCTAACCCGAACCCGAACCCTAAAACTAACCCTAACCCTAACCCTAACCCTAACCCGAACCCGAACCCTAACCCTAACCCGAACCCTAACCCCAACCCTAACCCGAACCCGAACCCTAAACCGAACCCTAACCTTAACCTTAACCCGAACCCAAACCCTAACACGAACCCTAACCCTAACCCGAACCCGAACCCTAACCCGAACCCTAACTCCAACCCTAACCCGAAACCGAACCCTAACCCGAACCCTAAACTTAACCTTAACCCGAACCCAAACCCTAACACGAACCCTAACCCTAACCTGAACCCGAACCCTAACCCTAACCCTAAACCTAACCCGCACCCTAACCCTAACCCGAACCCGAACACTAACCCTAACCCTAACCCTAAACCTAACCCTAACCCGAACCCTAACCCTAAACCAAAACCGAAACCTAACCCTAACCCTAACCCTAACCCTAACCCTAACCCCAACCCTAAACCTAACACTAACCCTAACGCTAACCCGAACCCTAACCCTAACCCTAACCCTAAACCTAACCCAAACCCGAACCCGAACCCTAACACTAACCCGAACCCAAACCCTAACCCTAACCCGAACTCTAACCCGAACCCGAACCCTAACCCTACCCGAAACCTAACCCTAACCCGAACCCGAACCCGAACCCGAACCCGAACCCTAACCCTAACCCTAACCCGAACCCTAACCCTAACCCGAACCCTAACCCTAACCCTAACCCGAACCCTAACCCTAACACTAAACCGAACCCTAAACCTAACACGAACCCTAACCCTAACCCGAACCCGAACTCGAACCCTAACCCTAACCGGAACCCTAACCCTAACCCTAACCCTAACCCGAACCCTAACCCAAACCCGTACCCTTACCCGAACCCGAACCCTAACCATAACCCGAACCCGAACCCTAACCCTAACCCGACCCCGAACCCTAACCATAACCCTAACCCGAACCCTAACCCTAACCCGAACCCTACCCCTAACCCGAACCCGAACCCTAACCCTAACCCTAACCCTAACCCCAACCCTAACCCGAACCCTAACCCGAACCCTAACCCGAACCCAAAGCCCTAACCCTAACCCGAACCCGAACACTAACCCGAATCCGAACCCTAACCCTAACCCGAACCCGAACCCTAACCCTAACCCTAACCCGAACCCGAAACCGAACCCTAACCCTAACCCTAACCCGAACCCTAAATCTAACCCTAACCCTAACCCGAACCGTAACCCTAACCCTACCCTAACCCTAACCCGAACCCGAACCCTAACCCGAACCCTAACACTAACCGTAACCCGAATCATAACCATAAACCTAACACTAACCCTAACCCGAACCCAAACCCGAACCCGAACCCTAACCCTAACCCTAACCCTAACCCGAACCTTAACCCGAACCCTAACCCTAAACCGAACCGTAACCATAACCCTAACCCTAACCCGACCACTAACCCTATCCCGATCCCTAACCCTAACCCGAACCCGAACCCTAACCCTATCCCAAACCATAACCCCAAACCTAACCCGAACCCGAACCCTAACCCGAACCCTGAACTTAACCTTAACCCGAACCCAAACCCTAACACGAAACCTAACCCTAACCCGAACCCGAACCCTAACCCTAACCCTAAACCTAACCCGCACCCTAACCCTAACCCGAACCCGAACACTAACCCTAACCCTAACCCTAAACCTAACCCTAACCGGAACCCTAACCCTAACCCAAAACCGAAACCTAACCCTAACCCTAACACTAACCCTAAACCTAACCCCAACCCTAAACATAACACTAACCCTAACGCTAACCCAAACCCTAACCCTAACCCTAACCCTAAACCTAACCCGAAACCTAACCCGAACCCTAACCCTAACCCTAACCCGAACCCTAACCCGAACCCTAACCCTAACCCGAACCCTAACCCTAACCCTAACCCAAACCCTAACCGTAACCCGAACCCTAACCCTAACCCTAACCCTAACATGAACCCTAACCCTAACCCTAACCCGAACCCTAACCCGAACCCTAATCCGAACCCTAACCCTAACCCTAACCTGAACATTAACCCCTAACCCTAACCTGAACCCGAACCCTAACCCGAACCCTAACACTCACCCTACCCGAACCATAACCCTAAACCTAACCCTAACCCTAACCCGAACCCTAACCAAACCCTAACCCTAACCCTAACCTGAACACTAACCCCTAACCCTAACCCGAACCCGAACCCTACCGAACCCTAAACCTAACCCTAAACCGAACCCTAAACCTAAACCGAACCCTAACCCGAAACCTAAACCTAACACTAACCCTAACCCGAACCCTAACCCTAACCCGAACCCTAACCCGAACCCGAACCCTAACCCTAACCCTAACCCTAACCCTAACCCGAACCTTAACCCGAACCCTAACCCTAACTCGAACCCTACCATAACCCTAACCCTAACCCGAACACTAACCCTATCCCGATCCCTAACCCTAACCCTAACCCTAACCCTACCCCGAACCCTAACCCTAACCCTAACCTAACCCTAATCTGAACCCTAACCCTAAACCTAACACTAACCCTAACACCAACCCCTAACCCTAACCCAAAACCTAACCCTAACCCTAACCCGAACTCGAACCCTAACCCCTAACCCTAACCCGAACCCGAACCCTAAACCTAACCCTATCCCTAACCCTAAACCTAACCCTAACCCGAACCCTAACCCTAACCCAAAACCGAAACCTAACCCTAACCCTAACCCTAACCCTAACCCCAACCCTAAACCTAACACTAACCCTAACGCTAACCCAAACCCTAACCCTAACCCGAACCCGAACCCTAACACTAACCCGAAACCGAACCCTAACCCTAACCCGAACCCTATCCCTAACCCGAACCCTAACCCTAACGCTAACCCTAAACCTAACCCTAACACGAACCCTAACCCTAACCCGAACCCTAACCCTAACCCTAACCCTAAACCAAACCTTAACCCGAACCCTATACCTAACCCGAACCCTAACCCTAACCCTAAACCTAACCCGAACACTAACCCTAACCCGAACCCTAACCCTAAACCTAACCCTCACCCTAACCCGAACCGTAACCCTAACCCTAACCTAACCCTAATCTGAACCCTAACCCTAACCCTAACTCTAACACTAACACCAACCCCTAACCCTAACCCGAAACCTAACCCTAACCCTAACCAGAACTCGAACCCTAACCCCTAACCCTAACCCGAAACCGAACCCTAAACCTAACCCTAACCCTAACCCTAACCCTAACCCGAACCCGAACCCTAACCCTAACCCGAACCCTAACCCCAACCCTAACCCGAACCCGAACCCTAACCCGAACCCTAACCTTAACCTTAACCCGAACCCAAACCCTAACACGAACCCTAACCCTAACCCGAATCCGAACCCTAACCCGAACCCTAACTCCAACCCTAACCCGAACCCGAACCCTAACCCGAACCCTACCCTTAACCTTAACCCGAACCCAAACCCTAACACGAACCCTAACCCTAACCTGAACCCGAACCCTAACCCTAAACCTAACCCGCACCCTAACCCTAACCCGAACCCGAACACTAACCCTAACCCTAACCCTAAACCTAACCCTAACCCGAAACCTAACCCTAAACCAAAACCGAAACCTAACCCTAACCCTAACCCTAACCCTAACCCTAACCCCAAACCTAAACCTAACACTAACCCTAACGCTAACCCGAACCCTAACCCTAACCCTAACCCTAACCCTAAACCTAACCCAAACCCGAACCCTAACACTAACCCGAACCCAAACCCTAACCCTAACCCGAACTCTAACCCGAACCCGAACCCTAACCCTACCCGAAACCTAACCCTAACCCGAACCCGAACCCGAACCCTAACCCTAACCCTAACCCGAACCCTAATCCTAACCCGAACCCTAAACCTAACCCTAACCCGAACCCTAACCCTAACACTAAACCGAACCCTAAACCTAACCCGAACCCAAACCCTAACACGAACCCTAACCCTAACCCGAATCCGAACCCTAACCCGAACCCTAACTCCAACCCTAACTCGAACCCTAACCCTAACCCGAACCCTAACCCTAACCCTAACCCTAACCCGAACCCTAACCCAAACCCGTACCCTTACCCGAACCCGAACCCTAACCATAACCCGAACCCGAACCCTAACCCTAACCCGACCCCGAACCCTAACCATAACCCGAACCCGAACCCTAACCCTAACCCGAACCCTACCCCTAACCCGAACCCGAACCCGAACCCTAACCCTAACCCTAACCCTAAACCCAACTCTAACCCGAACCCTAACCCGAACCCTAACCCGAACCCAAAGCCCTAACCCTAACCCGAACCCGAACCCTAACCCGAACCCGAACCCTAACCCTAACCCGAACCCGAAACCTAACCCTAACCCTAACCCGAACCCGAAACCGAACCCTAACCCTAACCCGAACCCTAACCCTAACCCTAACCCTAACCCTAACCCGAACCCTAACCCTAACCCTACCCTAACCCTAACCCGAACCCTAACTCTAGCCCGAACCGTAAACTGAACCCTAACCCGAATCCTAACCCTAACCCTAACCCTAACCCTAACCCGAACCCTAACCCTAACCCTAACCCTAACCCTCACCCGAACCCTAACCCTAACCCTAACCCAAACTCTAACCCTAACCCTCACCCTAACCCTAACCCCTAACCCTAACCCGAACCCTAAACCTAACCGAACCGTAACCCTAACCCTAACCCGAACCCTAAACCTAACCCTAACCCTAACCCTAACTCGAACCCTAACCCGAACCCTAATCCTAACCCTAACCCTAACCCGAACCCTAAACTGAACTCTAACTCGACCCTAACCCTAACACCTAACCCTAAACCGAAACCTAACCCTAACCCGAAACCGTACCCGAACCCGAACATTAACCTGAACCCGAACCCTAACCCGAACCCGAAACCTAACCCAAACCCTAACCCGAACCCTAACACTAACCCTAACCCGAACCTTAACCCTAATCCTAACTCTAACCCAAACCCTAAACCAAACCCTAACTCGAAC
>JAVLSZ010000077.1:1267500-1277500 GCA_032313775.1 Urocyon cinereoargenteus | reverse complement strand
ACATGAACCCTAACCCTAACCCAAAACCGAAACCTAACCCTAACCCTAACCCTAACCCTAACCCTAACCCTAACCCCAACCCTAAACCTAACACTAACCCTAACGCTAACCCAAACCCTAACCCTAACCCTAACACTAACCCTAAACCTAACCCGAACCCTAACCCGAACCCTAACCCTAACCCTAACCCGAACCCTAACCCTAACCCGAACCCTAACCCTAACCCTAACCCAAACCCTACCGTAAACCGAACCCTAACCCTAACCCTAAACCTAACCCGAACCCGAACCCTAACCCTAACCCTAACCCGAAACCTAACCCGAACCCTAACCCTAACCCTAACCTGAACACTAACCCCTAACCCTAACCCGAACCCGAACCCTAACCCGAACCCTAACACTCACCCTAACCCGAACCATAAACCTAAACCAAACCCTAACCCTAACCCGAACCCTAAACCGAACCCTAACCCTAACCCTAACCTGAACACTAACCCCTAACCCTAACCCGAACCCGAACCCTAACCCGAACCCTAACCCTAACCCTAAACCGAACCCTAACCCTAACCCGAAACCTAACCCAAAACCTAACCCTAACCCTAACCCTAACCCAAACCCTAACCCTTACCCGAACCCTAACCCGAACCCGAACCCTAACCCTAACACTAACCCTAACCCGAACCTTAACCCGAACCCTAACCCTAACCCGAACCCTAACCATAACCCTAACCCTAACCCGAACAATAACCCTAACCCGATCCCTAACCCTAACCCTAACCCTAGCCCTAACCCGAACCCTAACCCTAACCCTACCCTAACCCTAACCCTAACCCTAACCCTAACCCCTAACCCTAACCCGAACCCTAAACCTAACCCGAACCGAACCCTATCCCTAACCTGAACCCTAACTCTAACCCTAACCCTAATCCTAACTCGAACCCTAACCCGAACCCTAACCCTAACCCTATCCCTAACCCGAACCCTAAACCGAACTCTAACTCGACACTAACCCTAACCCGAAACCTAACCCTAACCCGAACCCGTACCCGAACCCTAACCCTAACCCTAACCCGAACCCTAACACTAATCCTAACTCTAACCCAAACCCTAACCCGAACCCTAACTCGAACCCAAACCCTAACCCGAACCCTAACCCGAACCCTAACCCTAAATCTAACCTTAACCCGAACACGAACCCTAACCCTAACCCTAACCCGAAACCTAACCCTAACCCGAACCCTCACCCTAACCCTAACCCCGAACCCGAAACCTAACCCTAACCCTAACCCGAACCCTAACCCGAACCCTAAATCGAACCCCAACCCTAAACCTAACCCGAACCCGAACCCGAACCCTAACCCTAACCCGAACCCTAACCCTAACCCCACCCTAACCTTAACCCTAAACCTAACCGGAACCCTAACCCTAACCCTAACCCGACCCCTAACCCGAACCCTAACACGAACCCTAACCCTAACCCTAACCCTAACCCTATCACGAACCCTAACCCTACCCCTAACCTGAACCCTAACCGTAACCCGAACCCTAACCCTAAACCTAACCCGAACCCTAACTCTAACCCGAACCTGAACCATAACGCTAACCCGAAACCTAAACCGAACCCAACCCTAACCCGAACCCTAACCCTAACCCGAAACCTAACCCGAACCTTAAACCTAACCCGAAACCTAAACCTAACCCGAACCCTAAACCTAAACCTAACCCGAACCCTAACCCGAACCCTAACCCTAACCCGAACCCGAACCCTAACCCTAACCCGAACCCTAACCCTAACCCTAACCCTAACCCGAACCCTAACCCTAACCCTAACCCAAACCCTAACCGTAACCGGAACCCTAACCCTAACCCTAACCTAACCCTAAACCGAAACCTACCCCTAACCCTAACCCGAACCCTAACCCGAACCCTAACCCTAACCCTAACCTGAACACTCACCCCTAACCCTAACCCGAACCTGAACCCTAACTCGAACCCTAACACTAACCCTAACCCGAACCATAACCCTAAACCTAACCCTAACCCTAAACCAAACCCTAACACTAACCCTAACTCAAGCCATAACCCTAAACCTAACCCTAACACTAAACCGAACCCTAACCCGAACCCTAACCCTAAACCTAACCTGAACACTAACCCCTAACCCTAACCCGAACCCGAACCCTAACCCGAACCCTAACCCTAACCCTAAACCGAACCCTAACCCTAACCCGAACCCTAATCCGAAACCTAACCCTAACCCTAACCCTAAACCGAAACCTAACCCTAACCCGAACCCTAACCCGAACCCGAACCCTAACCCTAACCCTAACCCTAACCCGAACCTTAACCCGAACCCTAACCCTAACCCGAACCCTAACCATAACCCTAACGCTAACCCGAACACTAACCCTAACCCGATCCCTAACCCTAACCCGAACCCTAACCCTAACCCGAACACTAACCCTAACCCGATCCCTAACCCTAACCCTAACCCTAACCCTAACCCGAACCCTAACTCTAACCCTAACCTAACCCTAATCCGAACCCTAACCCTAACCCTAACGCTAACACTAACACCAACCCCTAAACCTAACCCGAAACCTAACCCTAACCCTACCCCGAACTCGAAACCTAACCCCTAACCCTAACCCGAACCCGAACCCTAAACCTAACCCTAACCCTAACCCGAACCCGAACCCTAACCCTAACCCGAACCCTAACCCCAAACCTAACCCGAACCCGAACCCTAACCCGAACCCTAACCTTAACCTTAACCCGAACCCAAACCCTAACACGAACCCTAACCCTAACCCGAACCCGAACCCTAACCCTAACCCTAAACCTAACCCGCACCCTAACCTTAACCCGAACCCGAACACTAACCCTAACCCTAACCCTAAACGTAACCCTAACCCGAACCCTAACCCTAACCCAAAACCGAAACCTAACCCTAACCCTAACCCTATCCCTAACACTAACCCTAACCCCAAACCTAAACCTAACACTAACCCTAACGCTAACCCGAACCCTAACCCTAAAGCTAACCCTAAACCTAAACCTAACCCAAACCCGAACCCGAACCCTAACACTAACCCTAACCCGAACCCGAACCCTAACCCTACCCGAAACCTAACACTAACCCTAACCTGACCCCGAACCCGAACCCTAACCCGAACCCTAACCCTAACCCGAACCCTAACCCTAACACTAACTCGAACCCTAACCCTAACCCTAAACCGAACCATAAACCTAACCCGAATCCTAACCCTAACCCGATCCCGAACACGAATCCTAACCCTAACCCGAACCCTAAACCTAACCCTAACCCTAACCCTAACCCGAACCCTAACCCAAACCCGAACCCTAACCCGAACCCGAACCCTAACCATAACCCGAACCCGAACCCTAACCCTAACCCGACCCCAAACCCTAACCCTAACCCTAACCCGAACCCTAACACTAACCCAACCCCTACCCCTAACCCGAACCCGAACCCGAACCCTAACCCTAACACGAACCCTAACCCTAACCCTAACCCGAAACCTAACCCAAACCCGAACCCTAACCCAAACCCGAACCCGAACCCTAACCCGAACCCTAACCCTAACCCTAAACCTAACCCTAACCCGAACCCTAACCCGAACCCTAACCCGAACCCTAACCCGAAAACTAACCCCTAACCCTAACCCGAACCCGAACCCTAACGCGAACCCGAACCCTAAACCTAACCCGAACCCTAAACCTAAACCTAACCCGAACCCGAACCCGAACCCTGACCCTAACCCTAACCCGAACCCTAACCCTAACCCTAACCATAACCCGAACCCTAACCCTAACACCACCCGAAACCTAACCCGAAACCTAACTCTAACCCGAACCCTAAACTGAACCCTAACCCGAACCCTAACCCTAACCCTAACCCTAAACCTAACCCGAACCCTAACCCTAACCCTAACCCTAACCCTAAACCTAACCCGAACCCTAACCCTAACCCTAACCCAAACCCTAACCCTAACCCTAACCCTAACCCTAACCCTAACCCCTAACACTAAACCGAACCCTAAACCTAACCCGAACCGTAACCCTAACCCTTACCCGAACCCTAACCCTAACCCTAACGCTAACCCTAACTCGAACCCTAACCTTAACCTTAACCCGAACCCGAACCCTAACCCTAACACTACCCGAAACCTAACCCGAAACCTAACTCTAACCCGAACCCTAAACTGAACCCTAACCCGAACCCTAACCCTAACCCTAACCCTAAACCTAACCCGAACCCTAACCCTAACCCTAACCATAACCCTAACGCTAACCCGAACACTAACCCTAACCCGATCCCTAACCCTAACCCTAACCCTAACCCTAACCCGAACCCTAACCCTAACCCTAACCCTAACCCTAACCCTAACCCGATCCCTAACCATAACCCGAACACTAACCCTAACCCGATCCTAACCCTAACCCAAACCCTAACCCTAACCCGAACCCTAACCCTAACCTAACCCTAATCCGAACCCTAACCCTAACCCTAACTCTAACACTAACACCAACCCCTAAACCTAACCCGAAACCTAACCCTAACCCTACCCCGAACTCGAAACCTAACCCCTAACCCTAACCCGAACCCTAAACCTAACCCTAACCCTAACCCTAACCCGAACCCGAACCCTAACCCTAACCCGAACCCTAACCCCAAACCTAACCCGAACCCGAACCCTAACCCGAACCCTAACCTTAACCTTAACCCGAACCCAAACCCTAACCCGAACCCTAACCTTAACCTTAACCCGAACCCAAACCCTAACACGAACCCTAACCCTAACCCGAACCCGAACCCTAACCCTACCCGAAACCTAACCCTAACCCTAACCCGACCCCGAACCCGAACCCTAACCCGAACCCTAACCCTAACCCGAACCGTAACCCTAACACTAACTCGAACCCTAACCCTAACCCTAAACCGGACCCTAAACCTAACCCGAATCCTAACCCTAACGCGAACCCGAACACGAATCCTAACCCTAACCCGAACCCTAAACCTAACCCTAACCCTAACCGAACCCTAACCCAAACCCGAACCCTAACCCGAACCCGAACCCTAACCATAACCCGAACCCGAACCCTAACCGTAACCCGACCCCAAACCCTAACCCTAACCCTAACCCGAACCCTAACACTAACCCGAACCCTACCCCTAACCCTAACCCGAAACCTAACCCAAACCCGAACCCTAACCCGAACCCGAACCCGAACCCTAACCCGAACCCTAACCCTAACCCTAAACCTAACCCTAACCCCAACCCTAACCCGAACCCTAACCCGAACCCTAACCCGAAACCTAACCCCTAACCCTAACCCGAACCCGAACCCTAACGCGAACCCGAACCCTAAACCTAACCCGAACCCTAAACCTAAACCTAACCCGAACCCGAACCCGAACCCTGACCCTAACCCTAACCCGAACCCTAACCCTAACCCTAACCCTAACCCGAACCCTAACCCTAACACTACCCGAACCCTAACCCGAAACCTAACTCTAACCCGAACCCTAAACTGAACCCTAACCCGAACCCTAACCCTAACCCTAACCCTAAACCTAACCCGAACCCTAACCCTAACCCGACCCCAAACCCTAACCCTAACCCTAACCCGAACCCTAACACTAACCCGAACCCTACCCCTAACCCTAACCCGAAACCTAACCCAAACCCGAACCCTAACCCGAACCCGAACCCGAACCCTAACCCGAACCCTAACCCTAACCCTAAACCTAACCCTAACCCCAACCCTAACCCGAACCCTAACCCGAACCCTAACCCGAAACCTAACCCCTAACCCTAACCCGAACCCGAACCCTAACGCGAACCCGAACCCTAAACCTAACCCGAACCCTAAACCTAAACCTAACCCGAACCCGAACCCGAACCCTGACCCTAACCCTAACCCGAACCCTAACCCTAACCCTAACCCGAACCCTAACCCTAACACTACCCGAACCCTAACCCGAAACCTAACTCTAACCCGAACCCTAAACTGAACCCTAACCCGAACCCTAACCCTAACCCTAACCCTAAACCTAACCCGAACCCTAACCCTAACCCTAACCCTAAACCTAACCCGTACCCTAACCCTAACCCTAACCCAAACCCTAACCCTAACCCTAACCCTAACTCTAACCCTAAACCTAACCCCTAACCCTAAACCGAACCCTAAACCTAACCCGAACCGTAACCCTAACCCTTACCCGAACCCTAACCCTAACCCTAACCCTAAACCTAACCCTAACTCGAACCCTAACCCGAACCCTAACCCTAACCCTAACCCTAACCCGAACCCTAAACCGAACTCTAACTCGACCCTAACCCAAACCCCTAACCCTAACCTGAAACCTAACCCTAACCCGAAACCGTGCCCCAACCCGAACCCTAAACCGAACCCGAACCCTAACCCGAACCGAACCCTAAACCTAACCCGAACCGTAACCCTAAACCTAACCCGAACCCTAAATCTTACCCTAACTCGAACCCTAACCCGAACCCTAACCCTAACCCTAACCCTAACCCGAACCCTAACCCGAACTCTAACTCGACCCTAACCCTAAACCCTAAACCTAACCCGAAACCTAACCCTAACCCGAACCCGTACCCGAACCCGAACCCTAACCCGAACCCGAACCCTAACCCGAACCCTAACCCGAACCCTAACCCGAACCCTAACCCGAACCCTAACCCTAACCTTAACCAGAACCCTAACACTAATCCTAACTCTAACCCAAACCCTAACCCGAACCCTAACTCGAACCCAAACCCTAAACCGAACACTAACCCGAACCCTAACCTTAACCCTAACCTTAACCCGAACCCGAACCCTAACCCTAACCCGAACCCTAACCCTAAACCGAACCCTCACCCTAACCCTAACCCCGAACCCGAACCCTAACCCTAACCCTAACCCGAACCCTAACCCGAACCCTAACCCGAACGCCAACCCTAACCCTAACCCGAACCCGAACCCAAACCCTAACCCTAACCCGAACCCTAAACCTAATCCCACCCTAACCCTAACCCTAACACTAACCGGAACCCTAACCCTAACCCTAACCCGACCCCTAACCCGAACCCTAACCCGAACCATAACCCGAACCCTAAATCGAACCCCAACCCTAAACCTAACCCGAACCCGAACCCGAACCCTAACCCTAACCCGAACCCTAACCCTAACCCCACCCTAACCTTAACCCTAAACCTAACCGGAACCATAACCCTAACCCTAACCCGACCCTAACCCGAACCCTAACACGAACCCTAACGCTAACCCTAAGCCTAACCCTATCACGAACCCTAACCCTACCCCTAACCCTACCCTAACCCGAACCCTAAACCGAACTCTAACTCGACCCTAAACCTAACCCCTAACCCTAACCCGAAACCTAACCCTAACCCGATACCGTACCCGAACCCGAACCCTAACCCCAACCCGAACCCTAACCCGAACCCGAAATCTAACCCGAACCCTAACCCGAACCCTAACCCGAACCCTAACTCTAACCCTAACCCGAACCTTAACCCTAATCCTAACTCTAACCCAAACCCTAAACCAAACCCTAACTCGAAACCAAACCCTAACCCGTACACTAACCCGAACCCTAACCCTAACCCTAACCTTAACCCGTACCCGAACCCTAACCCTAACCCTAACCCGAACCCTAACCCTAAACCGAACCCTAACCCGAACCCTAAACCGAACCCGAACCCTAACTCTAACCCGAACCCTAAACTGAACCCTAACCCGAACCCTAACCCTAACCCTAACCCTAAACCTAACCCGAACCCTAACCCTAACCCTAACCCTAACCCTAACCCTAAACCGAAACCTAATCCTAACAATACCCCAAACCCTAACCCTAACCCTAACACTAACCCTCACCCCTAACACTAACCCGAACCATAAACCTAACCCGAACCGTAACCCGAACCCTAACCCGAACCCTAACTCTAACCCTAACTCGAACCCTAACCCGAACCCTAACCCTAACCCTCACCCTAACCCGAACCCTAACCCGAACTCTAAGTCGACCCTAACCCTAACCCCTAAACCTAACCCGAAACCTAACCCTAACCCGAACCCGTACCCGAAACCGAACCCTTACCCGAACCCGAACCCTAACCCGAACCCTAACCCGAACCCTAACCCGAACCCTAATCCTAACCCTAACCCGAACCCGAACACTAATCCTAACTCTAACCAAACCCTAACCCGAACCCTAACTCGAACCCAAAACCTAACCCGTACACTAACCCGAACCCTAACCCTAACCCTAACCTTAACCCGAACCCGAACCCTAACCCTAACACTAACCCGAACCCTAAACCTAAACCGAACACTCACCCTAACCCTAACCCCGAACCCGAACCCTAACCCTAACCCTAACCCGAACCCTAACCCGAACCCTAACCCGAACCCCAACCCTAACCCTAACCCGAACCCGAACCCGAACCCTAACCCTAACCCGAACCCTAAACCTAACCCCACCCTAACCCTAACCCTAACACTAACCCTAACCCGAACCATAACCCTAAACCTAACACTAACCCTAACCCGTACCCTAAACCGAACCCTAACCCTAACCCTAACCTGAACACTAACCCCTAACCCTAACCCGAACCCGAACCCTAACCGGAACCCTAACCCTAACGCTAAACCGAACCCTAACCCTAACCCGAACCATAACCCGAAACCTAAACCTAACCCTAACCCTAACCCGAACCCTAACCCTAACCCGAACCCTAACCCGAACCCGAACCCTAACCCTAACGCTAACCCTAACCCGAAACTTAACCCGAACCATAACCCTAACCCGAAACCTAACCCTAACCTTAACCCTAACCCGAACACTAACCCTAACCCGATCCCTAACCCTAACCCTAACTCTAACCCTCACCCGAACCCTAGCCCTAACCCTAACATAACCCTAATCCGAACCCTAACCCTAACCCTAACACTAACCCTAACACCAACCCCTAACCCTAACCCGAAACCTAACCCTAACCCTAACCCGAACTCGAACCCTAACCCCTAACCCTAACCCGAACCCGAACCCTAAACCTAACCCTAACGCTAACCCGAACCCGAACCCTACCCTAACCCGAATCATAACCCCAACCCTAACCCGAACCCGAACACTAACCCTAACCCTAAACCTAACCCGCACCCTAACCCTAACCCGAACCCGAACACTAACCCTAACCCTAACCCTAAACCTAACCCGAACCCGAACCCTAAACCTAACACAAAACCGAAACCTAACCCTAACCCTAACCCTAACTCTAACCCTAACCCCAACCCTAAACATAACACTAACCCTAACGCTAACCCGAACCCTAACCCTAACCCTAACCCTAACCCTAAACCTAACCCTAACCCGAACCCGAATCCTAACACTAACCCGAACCCGAACCCTAACCCTAACCCGAACCCTAACCCTAACCCGAAACCTAACCGTACCCGAAACATAACCCTAACCCTAACCCGAAACCGAACCCGAACCCTAACCCTAACCCTAACCCGAACCCTACCCTAACACGAACCCTAACCCTAACCCTAATCCGAACCCTAACCCTAACTCTAAACCGAACCCTAACCCTAAACCGAAACCGAAACCGAACCCTCACTCTAACCCGAACCCTAACCCTAACCCGAACCCTAACCCTAACCCTAACCCGAACCCTAACCCTAAACCTAAACCAAACCCTAACCGTAACCCGAACCCTAACCCTAACCCTAACCCTAACCCTAAACCGAACCGTAACCCTAACCCTAACCCGAACCCTAACCCTAACCCGAACATTAACCCTAAGCCGAATCCGAACCCGAACCCTAACCCTAACACGAACCCTAACCCTAACCCTAACCCGAACCCTAACCCAAACCCTAACCCTAACCCAAACCCGAACCCTAACCCTAACCCGAACCCGAAACCTAACCCTAACCTAACCCTA
>JAVLSZ010000077.1:1260000-1265000 GCA_032313775.1 Urocyon cinereoargenteus | reverse complement strand
AATCCTAACCCTAACACTATCCCGAACCCTAACCCGAACCCGAATCCTAACCCTAACCCCAACCCGAACCCTAACCCTAACCCGAACCCAAACCCTAACCCGAACCATAACCCTAACCCGAACCCTAACCCTAACCCTAACACGAACCCGAACCCTAACCCTAACCCTAACCCGAACCCTAAACCTAACCCGATCCCTTACACTAACCCTAACCCGAACCCTAACTCTAACCCTAAACCAAACCCTAACACTAACCCGAACCCTAACCCTAACCCGAAACCGAACCCGAACCCTAAACCTAACCCGAACGCTAACCCTAAACCGAACCCTAACCCGAACCCTAACTCAAACCCAAACCCTAACCCTAACCCTAACCCAGCCCCGAACCCGAACCCTAACCCTAAACCTAACCCTAACCCTAACCCTAACCCGAACCCTAACCCTAACCCTAACCCGAACCCCTAACCCTAAACTTAACCCTAACCCTAACCCGAACCCTAACCCTAACCCTAACCCGAACAACTAAACCTAACCCTAACCCTAACCCTAACCCTAACCCGAACCATAACCCTAACCGTAACCCGAATCCCTAACCCTAACCCTAACCCTAACCCTTACCCGAACCCTAACCCTAACCCTAACCCTAACCAGAACCCCTAACCCTAAACCTAACCCGAACCCGAACCCTAACCCGAACCCTAACCCGAACCCCTAACCCTAACCCTACCTCTAACCCTAAACCGAACCCTAACCCTAACCCGAACCAAATCCTAACCCTAACCCGAACCCGAACCCTAACCCCCTACCCGAAACCTAACCCTAACCCGAACCCTAACCCGAACCCTAACCCGAACCCTAACCCCGAACCCGAACCCTAACCCTAACCCTAACCATAACCCGAACCCTAACCCGAACCCTAACCCGAACCCGAACCCTAACCCTAACCCGAACCCTAACCCTATACCGAATCCTAACCCTAACCCTAACCCTAACCCTAACCCTAACCCTAACCCGAACCCTAACCCTAAACCGAATCCTAACCCTAACCCTAACCCGAACCCTAAACCTAACCCGAACCCGAACCCTAACCCTAACCCGAAACCTAACCCCAACCCAACCCTAACCCGAACCCTAAACCTAACCCGAACCCGAAACCGAACCCTAACCCGACCCGAACCCTAACCCGAACCCGAACCCGAAAACTAAAACTAACCCTAACACTAACCCTAACCCGAACCCGAACCCTAAAACGAACCCGAACCCTAACCCGATCCCGAACCCTAACCCTAACACTAACCCTAAACCGAACCCGAAACCTAACCCTAACCCTAACCCTAACCCGAACCCGAACCCGAACCCTAAAACGAACCCGAACCCTAAACCTAAACCTAACCGTAACCCTATCCCGAACCCTAAACCCAACCTGAACCCTAACCCTAAAACGATCCGTAACCCTAACCCTAACCCTAACCAGAACCCGAACCCTAACCCTAACCCTAACCCGAACCCTAACCCGAACCCGAACCCTAACCCTAACCCGAACCCGTACCCTAACCCTAACCCGAACCCTAACCCTAAACCTAAACCGAACCCTAAACCTAACCCTAACCTGAATCCTAACCCTACCCTAACCCGAACCCTAACCCGAACTCTAACCCGACTCTAAAACTAAACCCTAACCCTAACCCTAACCCGAAACCTAACCATAACCCGAACCCGATCCCTAAACCTAACCCGAACCCTAACGCTAAACCTAACCCTAACCCGAAACGTAACCCTAACCCTAACCCGAACCCTAACCCTAACCCGGACCCTAACCCTAAGCCGAATCCGAACCCGAACCCTAACCCTAACACGAACCCTAACCCTAACCCTAACTCGAACCCTAACCCAAACCCGAACCCTAACCCAAACCCGAACCCTAACCCTAACCCGAACCCGAAACCTAACCCTAACCTAACCCTAACCCTAACCCGAACCCTAACCTTAACCCTAACCCTAACCCCAACCCTAACCCGAAACCTAACCCGAACCCTAACCCGAACCGTAACCCCTAACCCTAACCCGAACCCGAACCCTAACCCGAACCCGAACCCTAACCCTAACCCTAACCATAACCCGAACCCTAACCCGAACTCTAACTCGACACTAACCCTAACCCGAAACCTAACGCTAACCCGAACCCGTACCCGAACCCGAACCCTAACCCGAACCCGAACCCTAAACCGAACCCTAACCCGAACCCTAACCCGAACCCTAACCCTAACACTAACCCGAACCCTAACACTAATCCTAACTCTAACCCAAACACTAACACGAACCCTAACTCGAACCCAAACCCTAACCCGAACCCTAACCCGAACCCTAACCCTAACCCTACCCCTAACCTGAACCCTAACCCTAACCCGAACCCTAACCCCACACCTAACCCGAACCCGAACCCTAAACCGAACCCTAACCTTAACCTTAACCCGAACCCAAACCCTAACCCGCACCCTAACCCTAACCCGAACCCGAACACTAACCCTAACCCTAACCCTAAACCTAACCCTAACCCGAACCCTAACCCTAACCCAAAACCGAATCCTAACCCTAACCCTAACCCTAACCCTTACCCTAACCCCAACCCTAAACCTAACACTAACCCTAACGCTAACCCGAACCCTAACCGTAACCCTAACCCTAACCCTAAACCTAACCCAAACCCGAACCCGAAACCTAACACTAACCAGAACCCGAACCCTAACCCCAACCCGAACCCTAACCCGAACCCGACCCCTAACCTACCCGAAACCTAACCCTAACCCTAACCCGAACCCGAACCCGAACCTTAACCCTAAACCTAACCCGAACCCTAACCCTAACCCGAACCCTAACCCTAACACTAACCCGAACCCTAACCCTAACCCTAAACCGAACCCTAACCCTACCCCTAACCTGAACCCTAACCGTAACCCGAACCCTAACCCTAACCCTAACCCGAACCCTAACCCTAACCCGAACCCGAACCCTAACGCTAACCCGAAACCTAAACCGAACCCAACCCTAACCCGAACCCTAACGCTAACCCGAAACCTAACCCTAACCTTAATCCTAACCCGAAACCTAAACCTAACCCGAACCCTAACCCTAAACCTAACCCGAACCCTAAACCGAACCCTAACCCTAACCCTAACCCGAACCCTAACCCTAACCCGAACCCTAACCCTAACCCTAACCCGAACCCTAACCTAACCCTAAACCAAAACCTAACCGTAACCCGAACCCTAACCCTAAGCCTAACCTAACCATAACCCGAACCCTAACCCGAAACCTAACCTGAACCCTAACCCTAACCCTAACCTGAACATTAACCCCTAACCCTAACCCGAACCTGAACCCTAACCCGAACCCTAACACTAACCCTAACCCGAACCATAAGCCTAAACCTAACCCTAACCCTAAACCGAACCCTAACCCGAACCCTAACCCAAACCCTAACCTGAACACTAACCCCTAAACCTAACCCGAACCCGAACCCTAACCAGAAACCTAACCCTAACCCTAAACCTAACCCTAACCCTAACCCTAAACCGAAACCTAACCCTAACCCGAACCCTAACCCGAACCTTAACCCGAACCCTAACCCTAACCCGAGCCCTAACCATAACCCTAACCCTAACCCTAACCCGAACCCGAAACCGAACACTAACCTAACCCGAACCCTAACCCTAACCCTAACCCGAACTCTAACCCAAACCCGAACCCTAACACGAAACTGAACCCTAACCCTAAACCGAACACGAACCCTAACCCTAACCCTAAACCTTACCCTATCCCGAACCCTAAACCTAACCCTAACCCTAACCCCAAACCTAACCCGAAACCTAACCAGAACCCTAACCCGAAACATAACCCCTAACCCTAACCCGAACCCGAAACCTAACCCGAACCCGAACACTAACACTAACCCGAACCCGAACCCTAACCCTTACCCGAACCCGAACCCGAACCCTAACCCTAACCCTAACCCGACCCCTAACTCTAACCGTAACCCTAACCCTAATCCGAACCCTAACCCTAACCCTAACCCTAAACCTAACCCTAACCCTAACCCGAACCCGAACCCTAACCCTAACCCGAACCCTAACCCCAAACCTAACCCGAACCCGAACCCTAAACCGAACCCTAACCTTAACCTTAACCCGAACCCAAACCCTAACACGAACCCTAACCCTAACCAGAACCCGAACCCTAACCCTAACCCTAAACCTAACCCGCACCCTAACCCTAACCCGAACCCGAACACTAACCCTAACCCTAACCCTAAACCTAACCCTAACCCGAACCCTAACCCTAACCCAAAACCGAAACCTAACCCTAGCCCTAACCCTAACCCTTACCCTAACCCCAACCCTAAACCTAACACTAAACCTAACGCTAACCCGAACCCTAACTGTAACCCTAACCCTAACCCTAAACCTAACCCAAACCCGAACCCGAAACCTAACACTAACCAGAACCCGAACCCTAACCCCAACCCGAACCCTAACCCGAACCCGACCCCTAACCTACCCGAAACCTAACCCTAACCCTAACCCGAACCCGAACCCGAACCTTAACCCTAAACCTAACCCGAACCCTAAACCTAACCCGAACCCTAAACCTAACACTAACCCGAACCCTAACCCTAACCCTAAACCGAACCCTAAACCTAACCCGAACCCTAACACTAACCCGAACCCGAACCCGAACCCTAACCCTAACCCGAACACTAAACCTAACACTAACCCTAACCCAGACCCTAACACAAACCCGAAACCTAAACCGAACCCAAACCCTAACCATAACCCGAACCCGAACCCTAACCCTAACCCGACCCCGAACCCTAACCCTAACCCTAACCCGAACCCTAACCCTAACCCGAACCCTACCCCTAACCCGAACCCGAAACCGAACCCTAAACCTAAAACGAACCCTAACCCTAACCCTAAACCTAACCCTAACCCAAACCCGAACCC
>JAVLSZ010000077.1:1237500-1252500 GCA_032313775.1 Urocyon cinereoargenteus | reverse complement strand
ACCCGAACCCTAACCCGAACCCGAACCCTAACCCTAACCCTAACCCTAACCCTAACCCGAACCCTAACCCTAACCCTAACCATAACCCCAACCCTAACCCGAACCATAACCCGAACCCTAACCCGAACACTCACCCCTACTTCTAACCCGAACCCGAACCCTAACCCGAACCCGAACGCTAACCCTAACCCGAACCCGAACCCTAACCCTAACCCGAACTTGAACCCGAACCCTAACACTAACCCTAACCCGAACCCTAACCCTAACCCTACCCGAACCCTAACCCGAACCCTACCCCTAACCCGAAACCTAACCCTAACCCTAACACTAACCCGAACCCTAACCCTAACCCTAACCCTAACCCTAACCCGAACCCTAACCCTAACCCTAAACCGAACCCTAACCCTAACCCTAACCCTAACTCGAACCCGAACCCGAACCCTAACCCTAACACTACCCTAACCCTAACCCTAACCCGAACCCTAACCCTAACCCTAACCCGAACCCGAAACCGAACACTAACCTAACCCGAACTGTATCCCTAACCCTAACCCGAAACCTAAACCTAACCCGAACCCTAACCCTAAGCCGAATCCGAACCCGAACCCTAACCCTAACACGAACCCTAACCCTAACCCTAACCCGAACCCTAACCCAAACCCGAACCCTAACCCGAACCCGAACCCTAACCCTAACCCGAACCCGAAACCTAACCCTAACCTAACCCTAACCCTAACCCGAACCCTAAACCTAACCCTAACCCTAACCCCAACCCTAACCCGAAACCTAACCCGAACCCTAACCCGAACCGTAACCCCTAACCCTAACCCGAACCCGAACCCTAACCCGAACCCTAACCCTAACCTGAACCCGAACCCTAACCCTAACCCGAACCCGAACCGGAAACCTAACCCTAACCCTAACCCGAACCCTAACACTAACCCTAAACCTAACACTAACCCGAACCCTAACCCTAACCCTAACCCTTACCCGAACCCTAACCCGAACCCTACCTCTAACCCGAACCCTAAACTGAACCCTAACCCGAACCCTAACCCTAACCCTAACCCTAACCCAAACCCGAACCCTAACCCTAACCCTAACCCTAACCCTAACCCTAACCCGAACCCTAACCCTAACCCTAACACAAAACCTAACCCTAACCCTAACCCTAACCCTAACCCCTAACCCTAACCCGAACCCTAAACCTAACCCGCACCGTAACCCTAACCCTAACCTGAACCCTAACTCTAACCCTAACCCTAATCCTAACTCGAACTCTAACCCGAACCCTAACCCTAACCCTAACACTAACCCGAACCCTAACCCGAACTCTAACTCGACACTAACCCTAACCTGAAACCTAACCCTAACCCGAACCCGTACCCGAACCCGAACCCTAACCCGAACCCGAACCCTAAACCGAACCCTAACCCGAACCCTAACCCGAACCCTAACCCGAACCCTAACCCGAACCCTAACCCTACCCTAACCCGAACCCTAACACTAATCCTAACTCTAACCCAAACCCTAACCCGAACCCTAACTCGAACCCAAACCCTAACCCGAACCCTAACCCGAACCCTAACCCTAAATCTAACCCTAACCCGAACCTGAACCCTAACCCTAACCCTCACCCGAAACCTAACCCTAACCCGAACCCTCACCCTAACCCAAACCCGAACCCTAACCCAAACCCTAACCCTAACCCTAACCCGACCCCTTACCCGAACCCTAACACGAACCCTAACCCTAACCCTAACCCTAACCCTAACCCGAACCCTAACCCTACCCCTAACCTGAACCCTAACCCTAACCCGAACCCGAAACCGAACACTAACCTAACCCGAACCCTAACACTAACCCTAACCCGAACTCTAACCCAAACCCGAACCCTAACCCGAAACTGAACCCTAACCCTAAACCGAACCCGAATCCTAACCCTAACCCTAACCGTAACCCGAACCCGAACCCTAACCCTTACCCGAACCCGAACCCGAACCCGAACCCTAACCCTAACCCTAACCCGAACCCTAACTCTAACCGTAACCCTAACCCTAACCCGAACCCTAACCCTCACCCTAACCCTAACCCTACCCCGAACCCTAACCCTCACCCTAACCCTAACCCTAACCCGAACCCTAACCCTAACCCTAACCCTAACCCTAACCCAAACCCTAACCCTAACTCTAACCCTAACACTAACCCTAACCCCTAACCCTAACCCTAACTCGAACCCTAAGCCGAACCCTAACCCTAACCCTAACCCTAACCCGAACCATAACCCGAACTCTAACTCGAACCTAACCCTAACCCCTAACCCTAACCCTAACCCGAAACCTAACCCTAACCCGAACCCGTACCCAAACCCGAACCCTAACCCGAACTCGAACCCTAACCCGAACCCTAACCCGAACCCTAACCCGAACCCTAACCCGAACCCTAACCCTAACCCTAACCCGAACACTAACCCTAATCTAAACCCTAACCCAAACCCTAAACTGAACCCTAACACGAACCCAAACCCTAACCCGAACCCTAACCCGAACCCGAACCCTAACCCGAAACTTAACCCGAACCATAACCCTAACCCGAACCCGAACCCTAACGCTAACCCGAAACCTAAACCGAACCCAACCCTAACCCGAACCCTAAACCTAACACGAAACCTAACCCTAAACTTAATCCTAACCCGAAACCTAAACCTAAACCGAACCCTAACCCTAAACCTAACCCGAACCCTAACCCGAACCCTAACCCTAACCCTAACACGAACCCTAACCCTTACCCGAACCCTAACCCTAACCCTAACCCGAACCCTAACCTAACCCTAACCCAAACCCTAACCGTAACCCGAACGCTAACCCTAACCCTAACATAACCCTAACCCGAAACCTAACCCTAACCCTAACCCGAACCCTAACCCGAACCCTAACCCTAACCCGAACCCTAACCCGAACCCTAACCCTAACCCTAACCTGAACACTAACCCCTAACACTAACCCGAACCTGAACCCTAACCCGAACCCTAACACTAACCCTAACGCGAACCATAAGCCTAAACCTAACCCTAACCCTAAACCGAACCCTAACCCGAACCCTAACCCTAACCCTAACCTGAACACTAACCCCTAACCCTAACCCGAACCCGAAACCTAACCAGAACCCTAACCCTAACCCTAAGCCGAACCCTAACCCTAACCCGAACCCTAACCTAAAACCTAACCCTAACCCTAAACCTAACCCGAAACCTAACCCTAAACCGAACCCTAACCCGAACCCGAACCCTAACCCTAACCCTAACCCTAACCCGAACCTTAACCCGAAACCTAAACCTAACCCGAACCTTAACCATAACCCTAACCCTAACCCTAACCCTAACCCTAACCCGAACCCGAAACCGAACACTAACCTAACCCGAACCCTAACCCTAACCCTAACCCGAACTCTAACCCAAACCCGAACCCTAACCCGAAACTGAACCCTAACCCTAAACCGAACCCGAACCCTAACCCTAACCCTAAACCTAACCCTATCCCGAACCCTAACCATAACCCTAACCCTAACCCTAACCCGAACCCGAAACCGAACACTAACCTAACCCGAACCCTAACCCTAACCCTAACCCGAACCCTAACCTAACCCTAAACCAAAACCTAACCGTAACCCGAACCCTAACCCTAACCCTAACCTAACCCTAACCCGAAACCTAACCCTAACCCTAAACCGAACCCTAACCCGAACCCTAACCTGAACACTAACCCCTAACCCTAACCCGAACCTGAACCCTTACCCGAACCCTAACACTAACCCTAACCCGAACCATAAGCCTAAACATAACCCTAACCCTAAACCGAACCCTAACCCGAACCCTAACCCAAACCCTAACCTGAACACTAACCCCTAACCCTAACCCGAACCCGAACCCTAACCAGAAACCTAACCCTAACCCTAAACCTAACCCTAACCCTAACCCTAAACCGAAACCTAACCCTAACCCGAACCCTAACCCGAACCCGAACCGTAACCCTAACCCTAACCCTAACCCGAACCTTAACCCGAACCCTAACCCTAACCCGAGCCCTAACCATAACCCTAACCCTAACCCTAACCCGAACACGAAACCGAACACTAACCTAACCCGAACCCTAAGTCTAACCCTAAACCGACCTCTAACCCAAACCCGAACCCTAACACGAAACTGAACCCTAACCCTAAACCGAACACGAACCCTAAACCTAACCCTAAACCTAACCCTATCCCGAACCCTAACCCTAACCCTAAACCTAACCCCAACCCTAACCCGAAACCTAACCCGAACCCTAACCCGAAACATAACCCCTAACCCTAACCCGAACCCGAAACCTAACCCGAACCCGAACACTAACCCTAACCCGAACCCGAGCCCTAACCCTTACCCGAACCCGAACCGGAACCCTAACCCTAACCCTAACCCGAACCCTAACTCTAACCGTAACCCTAACCCTAATCCGAACCCTAACCCTAACCCTAACCCTAAACCTAACCCCAACCCTAACCCGAACACGAACCCTAACCCTAACCCGAACCCTAACCCCAAACCTAACCCGAACCCGAACCCTAACCCGAACCCTAACCTTAACCTTAACCCGAACCCAAACCCTAACACGAACCCTAACCCTAACCCGAACCCGAACCCTAACCATAACCCTAAACCTAACCCGCACCCTAACCCTAACCCGAACCCGAACACTAACGTTAACCCTAACCCTAAACCTAACCCTAACCCGAACCCTAACCCTAACCCAAAACCGAAACCTAACCCTAACCCTAACCCTAACCCTAACCCTAACCCCAACCCTAAACCTAACACTAACCCTAACGCTAACCCGAACCCTAACCGTAACCCTAACCCTAACCCTAAACCTAACCCAAACCCGAAGCCGAAACCTAACACTAACCAGAACCCGAACCCTAACCCCAACCCGAACCCTAACCCGAACCCGAACCCTAACCTACCCGAAACCTAACCCTAACCCTAACCCGAACCCGAACCCGAAACTTAACCCTAAACCTAACCCGAACCCTAACCCTAACCCGAACCCTAACCCTAACACTAACCCGAACCCTAACCCTAACCCTAAACCGAACCCTAAACCTAACCCGAACCCTAACACTAACCCGAACCCGAACCCGAACCCTAACCCTAACCCGAAACCTAAACCTAACACTAACCCTAACCCGGACCCTAACCCAAACCCGAACCCTAAACCGAACCCAAACCCTAACCATAACCCGAACCCGAACCCTAACCCTAACCCGACCCCGAACCCTAACCCTAACCCTAACCCGAACCCTAACCCTAACCCGAACCCTACCCCTAACCCGAACCCGAACCCGAACCCTAAACCTAACACGAACCCTAACCCTAACACTAACCAGAACCCGAACCCTAACCCCAACCCGAACCCTAACCCGAACCCGAACCCGAACCCTAACCCGAACCCGAACCCTAACCCTAAACCTAACCCTAACCCTAACCCGAACCCTAACCCTAACCAGAACCCTAACACTAACCCTAACCCGAACTATAACCCGAACCCTAACCCGAACTTGAACCCGAACCCTAACACTAACCCTAACCCGAACCCTAACCCTAACCCTACCCGAACCCTAACCCGAACCCTAACTCTAACCCGAACCCTAAACTGAACCCTAACCCGAAACCTAACCCTAACCCTAACCCTAACCCGAACCCTAACCCTAACCCTAACCCTAACCCTAACCCGAACCCTAACCCTAACCCTAACCCGAACACTAACCCTAACCCTAACACTAACACGAACCCGAACGCGAACCCTAACCCTAACCCTACCCTAACCCTAACCATAACCCGAACCCTAACCCTAACCCGAACCCGAAACTGAACACTAACCTAACCCGAACCGTATCCCTAACCCTAACCCGAAACCTAAACCTAACCCGAACCCTAACCCTAAGCCGAATCCGAACCCGAACCCTAACCCTAACACGAACCCTAACCCTAACCCTAACCCGAACCCTAACCCAAACCCGAACCCTAACCCGAACCCGAACCCTAACCCTAACCCGAACCCGAAACCTAAACCTAACCTAACCCTAACCCTAACCCGAACCCTAAACCTAACCCTAACCCTAACCCCAACCCTAACCCGAAACCTAACCCGAACCCTAACCCGAACCGTAACCCTTAACCCTAACCCGAACCCGAACCCTAACCCGAACCCGAACCCTAACCCTAACCTGAAACCAAACGCTAACCCTAACCCGAACCCGAACCCGAAACCTAACCCTAACCCTAACCCGAACCATAACACTAACCCTAACCCTAACACTATCCCGAACCCTAACCCTAACCCTAACCCGAACCCTAACCCGAACCCTACCTCTAACCCGAACCCTAAACTGAACCCTAACGCGAACCCTAACCCTAAACCTAACCCTAACCCAAACCGGAACCCTAACCCTAACCCTAACCCTAACCCTAACCATAACCCTAACCCTAACCCCTAACCCTAACCCGAACCCTAAACCTAACCCGAACCCTAACCCTAACCCTAACCCGAACCCTAACACTAATCCTAACTCTAACCCAAACCCTAACCCGAACCCTAACTCGAACCCAAACCCTAACCCGAACCCTAACCCGAACCCTAACCCTAAATCTAACCCTAAACCGAACCCGAACCCGAACCCTAACCCTAACCCGAACCCTAACCCTAACCCCACCCTAACCCTAGCCCTAACCGGAACCCTAACCCTAAACCTAACCCAAATCCGAACCCGAAACCTAACACTAACCAGAACCCGAACCCTAACCCTAACCCTAACCCTAACCCCAACCCTAACCCGAAACCTAACCCGAACCCTAACCCGAAACATAACCCCTAACCCTAACCCGAACCCGAAACCTAACCCGAACCCGAACACTAACCCTAACCCGAACCCGAACCCTAACCCTTACCCGAACCCGAACCCGAAACCTAACCCTAACCCTAACCCGAACCCTAACTCTAACCGTAACCCTAACCCTAATCCGAAATCTAACCCTAACCCTAACCCTAAACCTAACCCCAACCCTAACCCGAACCCGAACCCTAACCCTAACCCGAACCCTAACCCCAAACCTAACCCGAACCCGAACCCTAACCCGAACCCTAACCTTAACCTTAACCCGAACCCAAACCCTAAAACGAACCCTAACCCTAACCCGAACCCGAACCCTAACCCTAACCCTAAACCTAACCCGCACCCTAACCCTAACCCGAACCCGAACACTAACCCTAACCCTAACCCTAAACCTAACCCTAACCCGAACCCTAACCCTAACCCAAAACCGAAACCTAACCCTAACCCTAACCCTAACCCTAACCCTAACCCCAACCCTAACCCTAACCCTAACCCTAACTCGAACCCGAACCCGAACCCTAACCCTAACCCTACCCTAACCCTAACCCTAACCCGAACCCTAACCCTAAACCGAACCCGAAACCGAACACTAACCTAACCCGAACCGTATCCCTAACCCTAACCCGAAACCTGAACCTAACCCGAACCCTAACCCTAAGCCGAATCCGAACCCGAACACTAACCCTAACACGAACCCTAACCCTAACCCTAACCCTAACCCGAACCCTAACCCAAACCCGAACCCTAACCCGAACCCGAACCCTAACCCTAACCCGAACCCGAAACCTAACCCTAACCTAACCCTAACCCTAACCCGAACCCTAAACCTAACCCTAACCCTAACCCCAAACCTAACCCGAAACCTAACCCGAACCCTAACCCGAACCGTAACCCCTAACCCTAACCCGAACCCGAACCCTAACCCGAACCCGAACCCTAACCCTAACCCGAACCCGAACCCTAACCCTAACCCGAAACCGAACCCGAAACCTAACCCTAACCCTAACCCGAACCCTAACACTAACCCTAAACCTAACACTAACCCGAACCCTAACCCTAACCCTAACCCTAACCCGAACCCTAACCCGAACCCTACCTCTAACCCGAACCCTAAACTGAACCCTAACCCGAACCCTAACCCTAACCCTAACCCTAACCCAAACCCGAACCCTAACCCTAACCCTAACCCTAAACCTAACCCGAACCCTAACCCTAACCCTAACACAAAACCTAACCCTAACCCTAACACTAACCCTAACCCCTAACCCTAACCCGAACCATAAACCTAACCCGCACCGTAACCCTAACCCTAACCTGAACCCTAACTCTAACCCTAACCCTAATCCTAACTCGAACTCTAACCCGAACCCTAACACTAACCCTAACCCTAACCCGAACCCTAACCCGAACTCTAACTCGACACTAACCCTAACCCGAAACCTAACCCTAACCCGAACCCGTACCCGAACCCGAACCCAAACCCGAACCCTAAACCGAACCCTACCCGAACCCTAAACCGAACCCTAACCCGAACCCTAACCCGAACCCTAACCCTAACCCTAATCCGAACCCTAACACTAATCCTAACTCTAACCCAAACCCTAACCCAAACCCTAACCCGAACCCTAACCCTAAATCTAACCCTAACCCGAACCTGAACCCTAACCCTAACCCTAACCCGAAACCTAACCCTAACCCGAACCCTCACCCTAACCCAAACCCGAACCCTAACCCAAACCCTAACCCTAACCCTAACCCGACACCTAACCCGAACCCTAACACGAACCCTAACCCTAACCCTAACCCTAACCCTAACCCGAAACATAACCCTACCCCTAACCTGAACCCTAACCATAACCCGAACCCGAAACCGAACACTAACCTAACCCGAACCCTAACCCTAACCCTAACCCGAACTCTAACCCAAACCCGAACCCTAACCCGAAACTGAACCCTAACCCTAAACCGAACCCGAACCCTAACCCTAACCCTAACCCTAACCCGAACCCGAACCCTAACCCTTACCCGAACCCGAACCCGAACCCTAACCCTAACCCTAACCCGAACCCTAAATCTAACCGTAACCCTAACCCTAACCCGAAACCTAACCCTCACCCTAACCCTAACCATACCCCGAACCCTAACCCTAAACCTAACCCTAACCCTAACCCTAACCCTAACCCTAACCCTAACCCAAACCCTAACCCTATCTCTAACCATAACACTAACCCTAACCCCTAACCCTAACCCTAACTCGAACCCTAACCCGAGCCCTAACCCTAACCCTAACCCTAACCCGAACCCTAACCCGAACTCTAAATCGAACCGAACCCTAACCCCTAACCCTAACCCTAACCGGAAACCTAACCCTAACACGAACCCGTACCCAAACCCGAACCCTAACCCGAACTCGAACCCTAACCCGAACCCTAACCCGAACCCTAACCCGAACCCTAACCCTAACCCTAACCCGAACACTAACCCTAATCTAAACCCTAACCCAAACCCTAAACTGAACCCTAACACGAACCCAAACCCTAACCCGAACCCTAACCCGAACCCGAACCCTAACACGAACCTTAACCCGAACCATAACCCTAACCCGAACCCGAACCCTAACGCTAACCCGAAACCTAAACCGAACCCAACCCTAACCCGAAACCTAAACCTAACACGAAACCTAACCCTAACCTTAATCCTAACCCGAAACCTAAACCTAAACCGAAACCTAACCCTAACCCGAACCCGAACCCTAACCCTTACCCGAACCCGAACCCTAACCCTAACCCTAACCCGAACCCTAACTCTAACCGTAACCCTAACCCTAATCCGAACCCTAACCCTAACCCTAACCCTAAACCTAACCCCAACCCTAACCCGAACCCGAACCCTAACCCTAACCCGAACTCTAACCCCAAACCTAACCCTAACCCGAACCCTAACCCGAACCCTAACCTTAACCTTAACCCGAACCCAAACCCTAACACGAACCCTAACCCTAACCCGAACCCGAACCCTAACCCTAACCCTAAACCTAACCCGCACCCTAACCCTAACCCGAACCCGAACACTAACCCTAACCCTAACCCTAAAGCTAACCCTAACCCGAACCCTAACCCTAACCCAAAACCGAAACCTAACCCTAACCCTAACCCTAACCCTAACCCTAACCCCAACCCTAAACCTAACACTAACCCTAACGCTAACCCGAACCCTAACCGTAACCCTAACCCTAACCCTAAACCTAACCCAAACCCGAACCCGAAACCTAACACTAACCAGAACCCGAACCCTAACCCCAACCCGAACCCTAACCCGAACCCGAACCCTAACCTACCCGAAAACTAACCCTAACCCTAACCCGAACCCGAACCCGAACCTTAACCCTAAACCTAACCCGAACCCTAACCCTAACCCGAAACCTAACCCTAACACTAACCCGAACCCTAACCCTAAACCTAAACCGAACCCTAAACCTAACCCGAACCCTAACACTAACCCGAACCCGAACCCGAACCCTAACCCTAACCTGAACCCTAAACCTAACACTAACCCTAACCCGGACCCTAACCCAAACCCGAACCCTAAACCGAACCCAAACCCTAACCATAACCCGAACCCGAACCCTAACCCTAACCCGACCCTGAACCCTAACCCTAACCCTAACCCGAACCCTAACCCTAACCCGAACCCTACCCCTAACCCGAACCCGAACCCGAACCCTAAACCTAACACGAAACCTAACCCTAACACTAACCAGAACCCGAACCCTAACCCCAACCCGAACCCTAACCCGAACCCGAACCCGAACCCTAACCCGAACCCGAACCCTAACCCTAACCCTAACCCTAACCCGAACCCTAACCCTAACCCGAACCCTAACACTAACCCTAACCAGAACCATAACCCGAACCCTAACCCGAACTTGAACCCGAACCCTAACACTAACCCTAACCCGAACCCTAACCCTAACCCTACCCGAACCCTAACCCGAACCCTAACTCTAACCCGAACCCTAAACTGAACCCTAACCCGAAACCTAACCCTAACCCTAACCCTAACCCGAACCCTAACCCTAACCCTAACCCTAACCCTAACCCTAACCCGAACCCTAACCCTAACCCTAACCCGAACCCTAACCCTAACCCTAACCCTAACACGAACCCGAACCCGAACCCTAACCCTAACCCTACCCTAACCCTAACCCTAACCCGAACCCTAAACCTAACCCGAACCCGAAACCGAACACTAACCTAACCCGAACCGTATCGCTAACCCTAACCCGAAACCTAAACCTAACCCGAACCCTAACCCTAAGCCGAATCCGAACCCGAACCCTAACCCTAACACGAACCCTAACCCTAACCCTAACCCGAACCCTAACCCAAACCCGAACCCTAACCCGAACCCGAACCCTAACCCTAACCCGAACCCGAAACCTAACCCTAACCTAACCCTAACCCTAACACGAACCCTAAACCTAACCCTAACCCTAACCCCAACCCTAACCCGAAACCTAACCCGAACCCTAACCCGAACCGTAACCCCTAACCCTAACCCGAACCCGAACCCTAACCCGAACCCGAACCCTACCCCTAACCTGAAACCGAACCCTAACCCTAACCCGAACCCGAACCCGAAACCTAACCCTAACCCTAACCCGAACCATAACACTAACACTAACCCTAACACTATCCCGAACCCTAACCCTAACCCTAACCCGAACCCTAACCCGAACCCTACCTCTAACCCGAACCCTAAACTGAACCCTAACCCGAACCCTAACCCTAACCCTAACCCTAACCCAAACCGGAACCCTAACCCTAACCCTAACCCTAACCCTAACCCGAACCCTAACACTAACCCTAACCCAAACCCTAAACCTAACCCTAACCATAACCCTAACCCTAACCCCTAACCCTAACCCGAACCCTAAACCTAACCTGAACCGTAACCCTAACCCTAACCTGAACCCTAACTCTAACCCTAACCCTAATCCTAACTCGAACCCTAACCCTAACCCTAACCCTACCCTAACCATAACCCGAACCCTAACCCGAACTCTAACTCGACACTAACCCTAACCCGAAACCTAACGCTAACCCGAACCCGTACCCGAACCCGAACCCTAACCCGAACCCGAACCCTAACCCGAACCCTAACCCGAACCCTAACCCGAACCCTAACCCTAACCCTAACCAGAACCCTAACACTAATCCTAACTCTAACCCAAACCCTAACCCGAACCCTAACTCGAACCCAAACCCTAACCCGAACCCTAACCCGAACCCTAACCCTAAATCTAACCCTAAACCGAACCCGAACCCGAACCCTAACCCTAACCCGAACCCTAACCCTAACCCCACCCTAACCCTAGCCCTAACCGGAACCCTAACCCTAAACCTAACCCAAATCCGAACCCGAAACCTAACACTAACCAGAACCCGAACCCTAACCCTAACCCTAACCCTAACCCCAACCCTAACCCTAACCCTAACCCGAACCCTAACTCTAACCGTAACCCTAACCCTAATCCGAAACCTAACCCTAACCCTAACCCTAAACCTAACCCGAACCCTAACCCGAACCAGAACCCTAACCCTAACCCGAACACTAACCCCAAACCTAACCCGAACCCGAACCCTAACCCGAACCCTAACCTTAACCTTAACCCGAACCCAAACCCTAAAACGAACCCTAACCCTAACCCGAACCCGAACCCTAACCCTAACCCTAAACCTAACCCGCACCCTAACCCTAACCCGAACCCGAACACTAACCCTAACCCTAACCCTAAACCTAACCCTAACCCGAACCCTAACCCTAACCCAAAACCGAAACCTAACCCTAACCCTAACCCTAACCCTAACCCTAACCCCAACCCTAACCCTAACCCTAACCCTAACTCGAACCCGAACCCGAACCCTAACCCTAACCCTACCCTAACCCTAACCCTAACCCGAACCCTAACCCTAACCCGAACCCGAAACCGAACACTAACCTAACCCGAAGCGTATCCCTAACCCTAACCCGAAACCTAAACCTAACCCGAACCCTAACCCTAAGCCGAATCCGAACCCGAACCCTAACCCTAACACGAACCCTAACCCTAACCCTAACCCGAACCCTAACCCAAACCCGAACCCTAACCCGAACCCGAACCCTAACCCTAACCCGAACCCGAAACCTAACCCTAACCTAACCCTAACCCTAACCCGAACCCTAAACCTAACCCTAACCCTAACCCCAACCCTAACCCGAAACCTAACCCGAACCCTAACCCGAACCGTAACCCCTAACCCTAACCCGAACCCGAACCCTAACCCGAACCCGAACCCTAACCCTAACCTGAACCCGAACCCTAACCCTAACCCGAACCCGAAACCTAACCCTAACCCTAACCCGAACCCTAACACTAACCCTAAACCTAACACTAACCCGAACCCTAATCCTAACCCTAACCCTAACCCGAACCCTAACCCGAACCCTACCTCTAACCCGAACCCTAAACTGAACCCTAACCCGAACCCTAACCCTAACCCTAACCCTAACCCTAACCCAAACCGGAACCCTAACCCTAACCCTAACCCTAAACCTAACCCGAACCCTAACCCTAAATCTAACACAAAACCTAACCCTAACCCTAACCCTAACCCTAACCCCTAACCCTAACCCGAACCCTAAACCTAACCCGCACCGTAACCCTAACCCTAACCTGAACCCTAACTCTAACCCTAACCCTAATCCTAACTCGAACTCTAACCCGAACCCTAACCCTAACCCTAACCCTAACCCGAACCCTAACCCGAACTCTAACTCGACACTAACCCTAACCCGAAACCTAACCCTAACCCGAACCCGTACCCGAACCCGAACCCTAACCCGAACCCGAACCCTAAACCGAACCCTAACCCGAACCCTAACCGGAACCCTAACCCGAACCATAACCCGAACCCTAACCCTAACCCTAATCCGAACCCTAACACTAATCCTAACTCTAACCCAAACCCTAACCAGAACCCTAACTCGAACCCAAACCCTAACCCAAACCCGAACCCGAACCCTAACCCTAAATCTAACCCTAACCCGAACCTGAACCCTAACCCTAACCCTAACCCGAAACCTAACCCTAACCCAAACCCTCACCCTAACCCAAACCCGAACCAGAACCCAAACCCTAACCCTAACCCTAACCCGACCCCTAACCCGAACCCTAACACGAACCCTAAACCTAACCCTAACCCTAACCCTAATCCAAACCCTAACCCTACCCCTAACCTGAACCCTAACCCTACCCCGAACCTGAAACCGAACACTAACCTAACCCGATCCCTAACCCTAACCCTAACACGAACTCTAACCCATACCCGAACCCTAACCCGAAACTGAACCCTAACCCTAAACCGAACCCGAACCCTAACCCTAACCCTAACCCTAACCCGAACCCGAACCCTAACCCTTACCCGAACCCGAACCCGAACCCTAACCCTAACCCTAACCCGAACCCTAACTCTAACCGTAACCCTAACCCTAACCCGAACCCTAACCCTCACCCTAACCCTAACCCTACCCCGAACCCTAACCCTAAACCTAACCCTAACCCTAACCCGAACCCTAACCCTAAAGCTAACCCTAACCCAAACCCTAACACTAACTCTAACCCTAACACTAACCCTACCCTAACCCTAACCCTAACCCTAACTCGAACCCTAACCCGAACCCTAACCCTAACCCTAACCCTAACCCGAACCCTAACCCGAACTCTAACTCGAACCTAACCCTAACCCCTAACCCTAAACCTAACCCGAAACCTAACCCTAACCCGAACCCGTACCCAAACCCGAACCCTAACCCGAACTCGAACCCCAACCCGAACCCTAACCCGAACCCTAACCCGAACCCTAACCCGAACCCTAACCCTAACCCTAACCCGAACACTAACCCTAATCTAAACCCTAACCCAAACCCTAAACTGAACCCTAACACGAACCCAAACCCTAACCCGAACCCTAACCCGAACCCGAACCCTAACCCGAAACTTAACCCGAACCCGAACCCTAACGCTAACCCGAA